>RXON01001073.1:0-167177 GCA_009667805.1 Leptobrachium leishanense | reverse complement strand
CTAACAATATCGCCTGCTCAGGCCGTGACGCAGCACAATCATGTAACAGTGTCGCCTGCTCAGGCCGTGACGCAGCACAATCATGTAACAGTGTCGCCTGCTCAGGCCGTGACGCAGCACAATCATGTAACAGTGTCGCCTGCTCAGGCCGTGACGCAGCACAATCATGTAACAATATCGCCTGCTCAGGCCGTGACGCAGCACAATCACCCATCTCCTTATAACAGTGGCACTTTTGACGCAGCACAATCATGTAACAGTGTCGCCTGCTTGACGCCAGCACAAATCATGTAACAGTGTCGCCTGCTCAGCCGTGACGCAGCACAATCATGTGTGTGTGTGTGTGCTCAGGCCGTGACGCAGCACAATCATGTAACAGTGTCGCCTGCTCAGGCCGTGACGCAGCACAATCATGTAACAATATCGCCTGCTCATTGACGCAACAATCATAACAGTGCACTGCTCAGGCCGTGACGCAGCACAATCATGTAACAGTGGCGCCTGCTCAGGCCGTGACGCAGCACAATCATGTAACAGTGTCGCCTGCTCAGGCCGTGACGCAGCACAATCATAACAGTGGCGCCTGCTCAGGCCGTGACGCAGCACAATCATGTAACAGTGGCGCCTGCTCAGGCCGTGACGCAGCACAATCATGTAACAGTGGCGCCTGCTCAGGCCGTGACGCAGCACAATCATGTAACAGTGGCGCCTGCTCAGGCCGTGACGCAGCACAATCATGTAACAGTGTCGCCTGCTCAGGCCGTGACGCAGCACAATCATGTAACAGTGGCGCCTGCAAAGGCCGTGACGCAGCACAATCATGTAACAGTGTCGCCTGCTCAGGCCGTGACGCAGCACAATCATGTAACAGTGTCGCCTGCTCAGGCCGTGACGCAGCACAATCATGTAACAGTGTCGCCTGCTCAGGCCGTGATGCAGCAGGGTGTGTAACTATACATGGTTAATAATTTTATTCTATAATCTATTGTCACCAGCTTGGTATGGGGGCACACGCATGATCAGAGTGGCATATGTTTGGAACGGGGCTGTACAATTTTAGAAGGGCTGTACGTTTGTAGAAGGGCTGTATGTTTGGAGCGGGGCTGTATGTTTGGAGCGGGGCTGTATGTTTGTAGCAGGGCTGTATGTTTGGAGCGGGACTGTATGTTTGTAGAAGGGCTGTATGTTTGTAGAAGGGCTGTATGTTTGTAGAAGGGCTGTATGTTTGGAGCGGAGCTGTATGTTTGTAGAAGGGCTGTATGTTTGGAGCGGGACTGTATGTTTGTAGAAGGGCTGTATGTTTGGAGCGGGGCTGTATGTTTGTAGCAGGGCTGTATGTTTGGAGCGGGGCTGTATGTTTGGAGCGGGGCTGTATGTTTGGAGCGGGACTGTATGTTTGTAGCAGGGCTGTATGTTTGGAGCGGGGCTGTATGTTTGGAGCGGGGCTGTATGTTTGGAGCGGGACTGTATGTTTGTAGCAGGGCTGTATGTTTGGAGCAGGACTGTATGTTTGTAGCAGGGCTGTATGTTTGGAGCGGGGCTGTATGTTTGGAGCGGGACTGTATGTTTGGAGCGGGACTGTATGTTTGGAGCAGGGCTGTATGTTTGGAGCGGGGCTGTATGTTTGGAGCGGGACTGTATGTTTGGAGCGGGACTGTATGTTTGGAGCGGGACTGTATGTTTGTAGCAGGGCTGTATGTTTGGAGCGGGACTGTATGTTTGTAGCAGGGCTGTATGTTTGGAGCGGGGCTGTATGTTTGGAGCGGGACTGTATGTTTGGAGCGGGACTGTATGTTTGGAGCGGGACTGTATGTTTGTAGCAGGGCTGTATGTTTGGAGCGGGACTGTATGTTTGTAGCAGGGCTGTATGTTTGGAGCGGGACTGTATGTTTGGAGCGGGACTGTATGTTTGTAGAAGGGCTGTATGTTTGGAGCGGGGCTGTATGTTTGTAGCAGGGCTGTATGTTTGTAGCAGGGCTGTATGTTTGGAGCGGGACTGTATGTTTGTAGAAGGGCTGTATGTTTGGAGCGGGGCTGTATGTTTGTAGAAGGGCTGTATGTTTGGAGCGGGACTGTATGTTTGTAGAAGGGCTGTATGTTTGGAGCGGGGCTGTATGTTTGTAGAAGGGCTGTATGTTTGGAGCAGGGCTGTATGTTTTGGAGCGGGACTGTATGTTTGGAGCGGGGCTGTATGTTTGGAGCGGGGCTGTATGTTTGTAGAAGGGCTGTATGTTTGGAGCGGGGCTGTATGTTTGGAGCGGGGCTGTATGTTTGGAGCGGGGCTGTATGTTTGGAGCGGGGCTGTATGTTTGGAGCGGGGCTGTATGTTTGGAGCGGGACTGTATGTTTGTAGCAGGGCTGTATGTTTGGAGCGGGGCTGTATGTTTGGAGCGGGACTGTATGTTTGGAGCGGGACTGTATGTTTGGAGCAGGGCTGTATGTTTGGAGCGGGACTGTATGTTTGTAGCAGGGCTGTATGTTTGGAGCGGGGCTGTATGTTTGTAGCGGGGCTGTATGTTTGGAGCGGGGCTGTATGTTTGGAGCGGGACTGTATGTTTGTAGAAGGGCTGTATGTTTGGAGCGGGGCTGTATG
The DNA here is from genome assembly GCA_009667805.1 of Leptobrachium leishanense. Lineage (NCBI taxonomy): Eukaryota > Metazoa > Chordata > Amphibia > Anura > Megophryidae > Leptobrachium > Leptobrachium leishanense. The sequence goes on along the minus strand of RXON01001073.1, from coordinate 164,584 downwards.
TTTGGAGCGGGACTGTATGTTTGTAGAAGGGCTGCATGTTTGGAGCGGGGCTGTATGTTTGTAGCAGGGCTGTATGTTTGTAGCAGGGCTGTATGTTTGGAGCGGGACTGTATGTTTGTAGAAGGGCTGTATGTTTGGAGCGGGGCTGTATGTTTGTAGAAGGGCTGTATGTTTGGAGCGGGACTGTATGTTTGTAGAAGGGCTGTATGTTTGGAGCGGGGCTGTATGTTTGTAGCAGGGCTGTATGTTTGTAGCAGGGCTGTATGTTTGGAGCGGGGCTGTATGTTTGTAGAAGGGCTGTATGTTTGGAGCGGGGCTGTATGTTTGGAGCGGGGCTGTATGTTTGGAGCGGGGCTGTATGTTTGGAGCGGGGCTGTATGTTTGGAGCGGGACTGTATGTTTGTAGCAGGGCTGTATGTTTGTAGCGGGGCTGTATGTTTGGAGCGGGACTGTATGTTTGGAGCGGGACTGTATGTTTGGAGCGGGACTGTATGTTTGTAGCAGGACTGTATGTTTGGAGCGGGGCTGTATGTTTGGAGCGGGGCTGTATGTTTGGAGCGGGACTGTATGTTTGTAGCAGGGCTGTATGTTTGGAGCAGGACTGTATGTTTGGAGCGGGACTGTATGTTTGTAGCAGGGCTGTATGTTTGGAGCGGGACTGTATGTTTGTAGCAGGGCTGTATGTTTGGAGCAGGACTGTATGTTTGGAGCGGGACTGTATGTTTGTAGCAGGGCTGTATGTTTGGAGCGGGACTGTATGTTTGGAGCGGGACTGTATGTTTGTAGCAGGGCTGTATGTTTGGAGCGGGGTTGTATGTATTGTAGTGGGGCTGTATGTAAAAAAATAAATAATAATGATTCCCGATAAGTGATATGATACGATACCTGATAAATGATATGATTCCCGATAAATGATACAATACGCGATAAATGATACGATTCCCGATAAATATGATACTCGATAAATGATATGATACTCGATAAATGATAAGATTCCTGATAAATGATATGATACTCGATAAATATGATACTCGATAAATGATATGATACTCGATAAATGATAAGATTCCCGATAAATGATATGATACCCGATAAATGATATGATACTCGATAAATGATATGATACCCGATAAATATGATACTCGATAAATGATATGATACTCGATAAATGATAAGATTCCTGATAAATGATATGATACTCGATAAATATGATACTCGATAAATATGATACTCGATAAATATGATACTCGATAAATGATATGATACTCGATAAATGATAAGATTCCCGATAAATGATATGATACCCGATAAATGATATGATACCCGATAAATGATATGATACCCGATAAATGATAAGATTCCTGATAAATGATATGATACTCGATAAATGATATGATACTCGATAAATGATATGATACTCGATAAATGATATGATACCCGATAAATATGATACTCGATAAATGATATGATACTCGATAAATGATATGATACCCGATAAATGATAAGATTCCTGATAAATGATATGATACTCGATAAATATGATACTCGATAAATATGATACCCGATAAATATGATACTCAATAAATGATATGATACTCGATAAATGATAAGATTCCTGATAAATGATATGATACCCGATAAATGATATGATACCCGATAAATGATAAATGATATGATACCCGATAAATGATATGATACCCGATAAATGATAAGATTCCTGATAAATGATATGATACTCGATAAATGATAAGATTCCTGATAAATGATATGATACTCGATAAATGATATGATACTCGATAAATGATATGATACTCGATAAATGATATGATACCCGATAAATATGATACTCGATAAATGATATGATACTCGATAAATGATAAGATTCCTGATAAATGATATGATACCCGATAAATATGATACTCGATAAATATGATACTCGATAAATATGATACTCGATAAATGATATGATACTCGATAAATGATAAGATTCCTGATAAATGATATGATACCCGATAAATATGATACTCGATAAATATGATACTCGATAAATATGATACTCGATAAATGATATGATACTCGATAAATGATAAGATTCCTGATAAATGATATGATACCCGATAAATATGATACTCGATAAATGATATGATACTCGATAAATGATAAGATTCCTGATAAATGATATGATACTCGATAAATGATATGATACTCGATAAATGATATGATACTCGATAAATGATATGATACTCGATAAATGATAGGATACCCGATAAATGATATGATACTCGATAAATGATATGATACTCGATAAATATGATACTCAATAAATGATATGATACTCGATAAATGATAAGATTCCTGATAAATGATATGATACCCGATAAATGATATGATACCCGATAAATGATATGATACCCGATAAATGATATGATACCCGATAAATGATAAGATTCCTGATAAATGATATGATACCCGATAAATGAGTACCGGCTGGGTGGAGTAGAGGTAACATCACTGCTCTGCATGGAGAGAGCCTGTGGAGACATGGGTTCAATCCCAGCGAGCACCTCTCCAGTAAGTGTCCTTGGGCAAGACACCTAACGGTACATACTCGCCACCCAGGACATACTGAAAACGAGAGAAATCTCAATGTATCCTTCCAGGTAAAATGCTTTCTCCAAAAAAAAAAGGATATGTGATAAATGATATGATTCCCGATAAATGATATGATACCCAATAAATGATATGATACTCGATAAATTATAGGATATCCGATAAATGATATAATTTCCGATAAATATGATACTCGATATAGGATTCCCGATAAATGATACGATTCCCGATAAATGATAGGATACCCGATAAATGATATGATTCCCGATAAATGATACAATACGCGATAAATGATACGATACCCGATAAATGATACGATTCCCGATAAATATGATACCCGATAAATGATACGATTCCCGATAAATAGGATACCCGATAAATGATATGATACTCGATAAATGATAGGATACCCGATAAATGATATGATACTCGATAAATGATAGGATACTCGATAAATGATATGATACCCGATAAATATGATACTCGATAAATGATATGATACTCGATAAATGATAAGATTCCTGATAAATGATATGATACTCGATAAATATGATACTCGATAAATATGATACTCGATAAATGATATGATACCCGATAAATGATACGATTCCCGATAAATATGATACTCGATAAATGATATGATACCCGATAAATGATATGATTCCTGATAAAAGATATGATTCCCGATAAATGATACGATTCCCGATAAATATGATACTCGATAAATGATATGATACTCGATAAATGATATGATACCCGATAAATATGATACTCGATAAATGATATGATACCCGATAAATATGATACTCAATAAATGATATGATACTCGATAAATGATAAGATTCCTGATAAATGATATGATACCCGATAAATGAGTACCGGCTGGGTGGAGTAGAGGTAACATCACTGTTCTGCGTGGAGAGAGCCTGTGGAGTCATGGGTTCGATCCCAGCGAGCAACCTCTCCAGTAAGTGTCCTTGGGCAAGACACCTAACGGTACATACTCGCCACCCAGGACATACTGAAAACGAGAGAAATCTCAATGTACCCTTCCTGGTAAAATCCTTTCTCCAAAAAAAAAAGGATATGTGATAAATGATATGATTCCGATAGATGATATGATACCCAATAAATGATATGATACTCGATAAATTATAGGATATCCGATAAATGATATAATTTCCGATAAATATGATACTCGATATAGGATTCCCGATAAATGATATGATTCCCGATAAATGATATGATACCCGATAAATGATATGATACCCGATAAATGATATGATTCCCGATAAATGATGATATGATACCCGATAAATGATACGATTCCCGATAAATATGATACTCGATAAATGATATGATACCCGATAAATGATATGATTCCTGATAAAAGATATGATTCCCGATAAATGATACGATTCCCGATAAATATGATACTCGATAAATGATATGATACTCGATAAATGATATGATACCCGATAAATATGATACTCGATAAATGATATGATACCCGATAAATATGATACTCAATAAATGATATGATACTCGATAAATGATAAGATTCCTGATAAATGATATGATACCCGATAAATGAGTACCGGCTGGGTGGAGTAGAGGTAACATCACTGTTCTGCGTGGAGAGAGCCTGTGGAGTCATGGGTTCGATCCCAGCGAGCACCTCTCCAGTAAGTGTCCTTGCGCGAGACACCTAACGGTACATACTCGCCACCCAGGATATACTGAAAACCAGAGAAATCTCAATGTACCCTTCCTGGTAAAATCCTTTCTCCAAAAAAAAAAGGATATGTGATAAATGATATGATTCCCGATAGATGATATGATTCCCAATAAATATGATACCCAATAAATGATATGATACTCGATAAATTATAGGATATCCGATAAATGATATAATTTCCGATAAATATGATACTCGATATAGGATTCCCGATAAATATGATTCCCAATAAATGATATGATACCCGATAAATGATATGATACTCGATAAATGATATGATACTCGATAAATGATATGATACCCGATAAATGATATGATACTTGATAAATGATATGATACCCGATAAATGATATGATACTCGATAAATGATATGATACCCCAGGGCAAAAAATTTCAACTCGCCTGCTCGCATTTGGCGAGTGGAAATTAAGTGAGGGCGAGTGGAAATTAAGTGAGGGCGAGTGACATGGCCGGTAACACCTGTTCCATTGAAAGAAATCATTGATAGGTCTCCGCAAGTCAGGACCACCCACCTGGCGATGGGAGGCTTAGGTGCAGGGCTCATCTCCATTGGTGGGTCAGTGAAAGTGACTGGCCGTCCACATGATCTCCCTCTGTGACCTCACACAAGGAGGCAGGGAGGGAGGGAAGCTCCTCTCCACCCCCTACCAGTGACGCAGAGTAAGTAAACAGTGCCTGGTAGCAGCGCAGCCCGAGTGCTGGGAGACATATGGAATTCACATGCTCCCAGCAGCTGCTCTCAGCTTCCGGGTGGTCCCATGTGATGTGCTGACCAGTCTGGAAGTGGCCAGGCATTACCAAGAGCCGAAGGAACTGGACAGATCCGTCTCACTGCCCGGGCCACGTGCTGCGAGGAGCTGTCAGATGCACCTCAGTGATTCCTGAGTGTGAGAGAGAGACCCCTCCACCGTCCACGTGTCCTGACCAGAGCAGGTTAGCAGGGAAAGAATGAAGGAGAGGTACAAATTCATGATGGGGACAGGGGGGAATAAAGGAGTTAGGGAATTTACAAACAAGCATCACATGGAACAGCAAAGGAAAACTCAAAGGACCAAACAAAAGCAGAGAGAAAGAGGGGGGAGGGCAAATTATGTAGCAATGAAAGGATACAGAGAGCATTAAGCATTTACCCTTATTTCTCTTCCACCATTACCTTTCTCTTAAGTTACTTTTCCTTACCTTCAAAAACCCCCCAAACCATCCCCCCCCACCCCTCTCCCCGTAAATAAACACATGACAAAAGTATTGGCGGTTTGAAAAGGTCACGTCTTTTATTTATAATCAAGGCCAAAAAAACATTGCCTTTGTGGCAGAATAATCAGCGATCCTCGCTTCCTTGGACTAGGTAACACCAGATAACACTGGTACCATAGATCCAGCCAGATAACACTGGCAACCGCAATGAACCACCAGCATTGCCCAGAAATAGCGGCCGGCCCCACGTGGCTAAGCTAGCGCGACCACACGCTGCTCTCTTTATAGCAGATAGCAGGCCCGGGAGGATCTTCAAACCAGGAGGCTACCTGTGTTTTGGCCGCACAAACCACCACACAGACCCCCAGATCCTCCCCCTCTATCGCCTCTCCACGTGCCAGGGCCGCATATTTCACCGTCTGAGGTAACTGTCCATGTAATCTCCTCAGCTTTGGCCGCGCAAACCATCAGCTGGCTTCATGTAACATGGTGAAATGGTCTGACTGCACCTCAACTAACCATGTCTTTACTCAAAAAACAATCCTCCGGCTTTGGCTGTAGAAAAACCACTAGCTGAAGTAACTGTCAATACAATCCCCCAGCTCGGGCCGCACAAACCACCAGCTGGCTTCATGTAACATGGTGAAATTACCTGACTGCACCTCGACTAACCATGCCAATATCTAAAGCAATCCACCGGCTTCGGTCGCACAAACCACCAACCGGCTTCCTGCTACATGGTATGACTCCGTATGGGAACCCACAGGCGGTCTTGAAATGACTGGCGGAATCACCACTTCATTAGCCCCTATCCGTGGTCAATCCTGCTGTCTGACGACGTGACCTTTTCGACTCGGTAAACAGGCAGTAACCTAAAAACAGGGTGGGTAGGGTGGGAAAAAACAAAGGTTAGACTGCCTTCATCTGTCCTTTGCTCACCCTTTTCTATTACCCCTGCCCCTCCCCTTTCTGTTATCTGCCCCCGAGACCCAATCCCAGCGATCCCCTGAAACAAAAGGGGAACCATTGTAACTCCTCCCAACTTTCAACTCTTTTCTTTAAACAGGGAAATTGCTTAAACATGTTTCGTTCCCAGTCAGTCACTCATCAGTACTAAGCATTTACCCTTATTTCTCTTCCACCATTACCTTTCTCTTAAGTTACCTTTCCTTACCTTCAAAAACCCCCCAAACCATCCCCCCCCCACCCCTCTCCCCGTAAATAAACACATGACAAAAGTATTGGCGGTTTGAAAAGGTCACGTCTTTTATTTATAATCAAGGCCAAAAAAACATTGCCTTTGTGGCAGAATAATCAGCGATCCTCGCTTCCTTGGACTAGGTAACACCAGATAACACTGGTACCATAGATCCAGCCAGATAACACTGGCAACCGCAATGAACCACCAGCATTGCCCAGAAATAGCGGCCGGCCCCACGTGGCTAAGCTAGCGCGACCACACGCTGCTCTCTTTATAGCAGATAGCAGGCCCGGGAGGATCTTCAAACCAGGAGGCTACCTGTGTTTTGGCCGCACAAACCACCACACAGACCCCCAGATCCTCCCCCTCTATCGCCTCTCCACGTGCCAGGGCCGCATATTTCACCGCCACCAAAAATGAGGACCCTCTTTTTCCGCCACCAATAAAAGACCGTGACCTTTTCACTTACCTTACACAAGGGTCTTTATCAGCCCTTTGATGTTGCCAACGAAAAGGTTGTTCCCCGCTTCGGACAAATGGACGCCGTCATCCCTAAACAATTCCTCCTGCATGGTCACTATGTTCTGATGCTCCAGAACCTTCCCTCCCATCTCCAGCATAATCTTTTTCGCTGCCTGGTTTAGCTTCTTTCTCCCGATGTATCCTGCACCCTGCAGTTCCTCCACACTAATATAGCAATTACGTTAGACCACACTTTCTGAACATCCGGCCATTCCTTCCTGAACCACCTAAGTGTTTCCCGGACCCTATTCTGCGAATCTATAGTTGTCATAGCCCCTATGTCGTTACCCCCTAAATGCACTATCATTATATCTGGCTTCCCCCACCTTCTCCTAGATTCCTGTGCTACCCCTAAAAAACTGCGCCCACCCCATACCCCTCCTTCCTATCCCCCTAATGCCCGCTTTTAGTGAGGCTGAACCCTAGGTTCACTCCCATCGTTGTGCCCACAGCGTGAACAGCCGCCCAGTGCACATAGGAGTGTCCCAGGATCCATACTCTCTTTGCCCGCTCTGAAAGAAAAAACCCAAAAAACAGAATATTAATGTTCAAACACATACCAACTTTTTATCGCGACTGTAAATTGAATCAGGGTTATATACATACCACCGCATATTCACAACCATCTCCTCTCTTACTTAGTAAATTATGAAATACCAGCTAACCTGCGAAGACCGGTGCCCTTTAAACAAATTCCCTTTCCCCATCGCTGTTTAATCCTAACTGCTCGCGATCTGCCAGAGAAATGAAGGTTTATTAATTTTTATTTTTTCCCCAAAAACAGAATATCCCCTATGTCGTTAATGTAATAGAGCAGCAGGAAATGCTGGCAGAATGCTTGGTTGTGTAGGGAGAGCCTGTATTAGCAGTAGGAAAAGGGAAGTGCTCATGCCACTGTACGGAGCACTGGTGAGACCTCACTTGGAGTACTGTGTGCAGTACTGGAGACCGTATCTCCAGAAGGATATAGACATCTTAGAGAGAGTTCAGAGAAGGGCTACTAAAATGGTGTACGGCTTGAAGGAGAAAAGTTACCAGGAAAGGCTTAATGATCCTAACATGTACAGCTTGGAAAAAAGACGAGACAGAGGAGATATGATAGAAACATTTAAATACGTAAAGGGTATCCACAAGGTAGAGGAAGGGAGTATATTTAAAAGGAAACAAAATAGCAAAACAAGAGGACATAGTCTTAGATTAGAGGGGCAAAGGTTTAAAAGTAACATCAGGAAGCATTATTTTTCTGAGAGGGTGGTGGATACATGGAACAGTCTTCCAGTAGAAGTGGTAGAGGACAAAACAGTAATTGAATTTAAGCAGGCATGGGATAGGCATAAGACTATCCTAAACAAAAGATAAATGCAGGTAAAGTATCCATGTAATTGGGCAGACTAGATGGGCCGAAAAGGTACTTATCTGCCGACATTTTCTATGTTTCTTTCCATCCCAGCAACGTTACAGCCTTTTCCACAGCCGCTATGAATTGCAACCTGGACAAAATTGGTTCCATCCTCATGCCTCAAAAAAAAACAAAAAACAAAACCTATGGCCATTTGCAGGAGCCGCCTCCAAATAACCTCTTACATAACACCGGGCATACCTCCACTTAACCTCTGTATTACGCTCCAGTCTATGTGTAATATACCCTCCCCCCTCTAAGTAATGGATTCCCTTTGTCTTCACATGCCTCTGTCAGCCCCTCGCCCCCCCAGCAACCAAGGTCGCCCAGCTCATGGTTATCTGATGCATGTTATCTGTTCCTAGCTGGATGTGATTACATTGTCTCTGCACCTTTCCTCTCTGTGTGTGTGTCTCTTGCACAATGTAAATCAATATAGTCTCCATTTTGAGTTGGGCCATAAGCAGTACTTCTGCGGAATACTGACTTCAAGGGGAGCAGTCTGCCCGTGGACAGGAACCCCTACCTTACAGCCTCGTTCCTCGAATGCCCTCTGGGTTAAGCTAAATGGGGACTTCTCTAAAGGACCAGCCATTCTACCTAACAGCACCTCCTTCCCCCACTTTTCTCTCAATATTTTTGGCAGTTCATATGCTGATTTCAACTGCTTTACTTTCTTACCCCCCTTCGCTCCACCCCTAATCAGTATCTTGAAGCCTTCCATAAAAAAACCCTTACTCCATTCTCCTTATCCTCCATCTTAAGGCTCGCCAGCCCTGGAATCCTTTACCAAATCTTTAACCCACGTCTACCAATGAAACGGTTTCTTGCTTAGTATATTAATCTATCGGCCCGAAGTTAAGTCAACCTACCCAAAATAGTGAAACCGCATTTGCTAACATACAAAATCACTGTTTAGTGGATAAGCCTCTTCAGAAATTATAACAGACACATTTAGATGTGTATTTGGTTAGTAATGGTTATATTCATAAGTCTGGCAGAAACCATCTGGATTAATTTAGTTGCGCAAATGTAAGTTTAAACAGATTATACAGTTGCTGCTGCAGCACTTCCTCATTGACAGCAGAACATGTGACTTTTTGAGGTTTAAGATGGCTGCCAGCCATGCGGTCACTGATTACCTATGTTTATAAGATCATACAGACTATACAAATAATAAGGTTTGATCAAGTATTACAAAGTGAAGCAAATATCAACGAGCATATTCTAGCTAACAATGCAAATCACTACAACGGGTAAATTAGCGCGTATTTAACCAAATAGATTACACACGCACACATACAGTATAATGTCAAAATAGAGACAAATTCACAGAATTAATACACTTAATACTTATCCACTCCCAGGCTTTCTTATGATGATGGTACGAGTGGGAAAGATGAGGGAGTTGTTGCTCATGTTTCCTCCATTTTGGAGATAAGTCTCTCCTCTCCCTCATTAAAGACAAAGTTAGCGTTCTGAAATAATTATTTACTCACACTGTAGCAAGTGCGCAAAAAAGATGGACATTACTGCTGTGTCACTTCAAAAATTGCCTCAATTAGTATATTGAACTTAAATACAGTATACAAATGAGTTTATTCATCAATTTATTGCTTAGCTCTTGGAGTTACTTTATTTATTTCACATACACCCAGGAGAGACAACCCCCCTCCCTTCCAGAATACATTACAGATAACAACAGGCTCCAGCCACTGGACAATAGATAAAGCTCCAATCACTGGACAATAGAAAAGCTAACATTGGGATTGTTTACCCTTGCTTCTCTAAACAGTGTGCTTAGGGAAACCCAGGATGTTAGAGTGCAAGCTCTTGAGCAAGGGGCCTCTCCTACTGTTTAATGAGTGCAAAATATAACAACTTATAACTGTAACATACAGATACACACTTTGACAACAGCATAGCACATCACACACACTCTACACTATATACAGAGACAATAAACTGTAAAGCAAAAGACTTGCAAATAAACATTGGGGCGGCCGTTTTATCACAGATTGCTTTGTATGCTTGCGGCCTGTTCAGTACAAAAATGACTGCAGCTTATTAAAATGTATTGCTTTTGGAGTGCTATTTGGTGCTAAAACACCCACTATTCATGTGCGTGATTCTTAAAATTGACCGTCAGTCATTTACTAGAGTGAGCACTTTAACTATAAGGCACAGAATCCTCAGACAGACTCAGGAAAAATTACTGAACCAAATGCACCAATCACATACAAAACAACAAATCACTGAATTCTGGCCGAGCTATACCAGAACCATTAACCTATTCATAATTACTATCACGCAGATACTACACAAAATTAACAAGGGAATACAGTATTGCAAAGTGTAACGAATATCAAAAGCATCTACTAAATAAAACCTGCAAATCAATACAATGGAAAAACCTGCACCTATTTATCCAAGTAATAATAGAACTAGGAATATATATATATTTAGCAGACTATAATAATAGGAAATACATAACAGATTGATACAGCCAGTAATACTTATCCAGTCTTTGGTTTTCATATGCTGATGGTGATGGTAAAATGGAGTTGGCTGTCCAAAAAAAAAACAAAGGTTAGACTGCCTTCATCTGTCCTTTGCTCACCCTTTTCTATTACCCCTGCCCCTCCCCTTTCTGTTATCTGCCCCCGAGACCCAATCCCAGCGATCCCCTGAAACAAAAGGGGAACCATTGTAACTCCTCCCAACTTTCAACTCTTTTCTTTAAACAGGGAAATTGCTTAAACATGTTTCGTTCCCAGTCAGTCACTCATCAGTACAGAGGGACACATAAAAAAAAGATGAGTAAAGTTCTTCAGACAGGAAAAGAGATGGTTAAAAATCATGGAAGAGCACACAAACCTAGGACAGTGAGGCAAGCCTCAGCACACAAGGGGCCAGATCACTGTAACATTAGGGCGTGCACCCACAGAAAATGTATTCATTGAAAAGTTGTGTATTTTGTGCAAAAATCTTCTAAACATTTTCCATTAAAAATAACAAAAATGGAATTAGAGATACAGTTACTTTCATCTAAAATATCAATGTAAGAGGTGAATAAAGGACCTACTCACCCAACATTTGGGGGTGTCTGGGTACATCATGCACACCCCCTGCGCACACCTACAGGCCAAATCACAACCAGGATTCTAAGCAGCAATTGAGGTATAGCTCGCATGCTCTGCTTAATTTAAACTTGTCCATTTTGGACATAGCGTCAGCTTACTGTGCACTAAAGTCTCCAATACGATGTATTGGAGCCGTTAATCTTCCCAGAGCAGATTGAGAATAAGCTATTCCAACCAGCACATTCCCCATGCGCCGGGTTTAGAGCCTCTCGGCTTCACACCGTTTATTAGGTGAGACACTCCATAGAGGGCGCACACAGAATTGCCAGATGCAGACCGATGTGGATGGATCCTGGCGGCACACATGCTGTGGTGCTGGGTTTTCATTCCATCCGCACCTCCTCTGGGTCTGCAGGGAGATCAAACAGATCTCACCTGTCAGCTCAATGTCCCCCCAGCTTTTGACAAGTGCCATATGCAGACAGTGTAGGATTATTTCTTTTTTCATTGTGTGTGAATGTGGGGTTAGGTGGGGCAACTGGTGGCGAGTAACTCTTAAGGCTTGGCTAGTAGCACGGGACTTGAAATTTTGAGCCCTGTGATACTCGATAAATGATATGATACCCGATAAATTATATGATACTCGATAAATTATATGATACCCGATAAATACAATACCCGATAAATCTGATAACCGATAAATGATATGATACTCGATAAATTATATGATACCCGATAAATTATGCTACTCGATAAATGATATGATACTCGATAAATGATATGATACTCGATAAATGATATGATACTCGATAAATGATATGATACCCGATAAATTATGATACTCGATAAATTATATGATACTCGATAAATGATATGATACCCGATAAATTATATGATACCCGATAAATTATATGATACTCGATAAATGATATGATCCCCGATAAATGAAATGATTCCCGATAAATACAATACCCGATAAATCTGATATCCGATAAATTATATGATTCCGATAAATATGATACTCGATAAATGATATGATTCCTGATAAATGATAGGATACCTGATGATACGATACTCTAAATATGATCTGATATCCGATAAATATGATTCCTGATAAATTATATGATACTTGATCTGATTTCCATAAAATTATATACCTGATAAATATGATACCCGTTAAATGATCGGATACCCGATAAATATAATAACCAATAAATGATATGATACCCTATAAATATGATTCCCGAGAAATTATAGGATACCCAATATTATTTCTGATTAATTATATACCTGATAAATGATTGGATACTCGACAAATGATACTCGATATATGATGCTCGATAAATGATATGATACCCGGATAAATGATATTTCTGATAAATGTTATGATTCCCGATAAATGATGTGATTCCCGATAAATATGACCCCCGATAAATATGACACTCGATAAATGATATGATACCCAATATGATACCCGATAAATGATATGATACCCAATAAATGATGATTCCCGATAAAATTAATGATATGATACCCGATAAATATGATACTCAATAAATGATATGATACTCGATAAATGATAAGATTCCTGATAAATGATATGATACCCGATAAATGAGTACCGGCTGGGTGGAGTAGAGGTAACATCACTGTTCTGCGTGGAGAGAGCCTGTGGAGTCATGGGTTCGATCCCAGCGAGCAACCTCTCCAGTAAGTGTCCTTGGGCAAGACACCTAACGGTACATACTCGCCACCCAGGACATACTGAAAACGAGAGAAATCTCAATGTACCCTTCCTGGTAAAATCCTTTCTCCAAAAAAAAAAGGATATGTGATAAATGATATGATTCCCGATAGATGATATGATACCCAATAAATGATATGATACTCGATAAATTATAGGATATCCGATAAATGATATAATTTCCGATAAATATGATACTCGATATAGGATTCCCGATAAATGATATGATTCCCGATAAATGATATGATTCCCGATAAATGATATGATACCCGATAAATGATATGATACCCGATAAATGATATGATTCCCGATAAATGATATGATACCCGATAAATGATACGATTCCCGATAAATATGATACTCGATAAATGATATGATACCCGATAAATGATATGATTCCTGATAAAAGATATGATTCCCGATAAATGATACGATTCCCGATAAATATGATACTCGATAAATGATATGATACTCGATAAATGATATGATACCCGATAAATATGATACTCGATAAATGATATGATACCCGATAAATATGATACTCAATAAATGATATGATACTCGATAAATGATAAGATTCCTGATAAATGATATGATACCCGATAAATGAGTACCGGCTGGGTGGAGTAGAGGTAACATCACTGTTCTGCGTGGAGAGAGCCTGTGGAGTCATGGGTTCGATCCCAGCGAGCACCTCTCCAGTAAGTGTCCTTGCGCGAGACACCTAACGGTACATACTCGCCACCCAGGATATACTGAAAACCAGAGAAATCTCAATGTACCCTTCCTGGTAAAATCCTTTCTCCAAAAAAAAAAGGATATGTGATAAATGATATGATCCCGATAGATGATATGATTCCCAATAAATATGATACCCAATAAATGATATGATACTCGATAAATTATAGGATATCCGATAAATGATATAATTTCCGATAAATATGATACTCGATATAGGATTCCGATAAATATGATTCCCAATAAATGATATGATACCCGATAAATGATATGATACTCGATAAATGATATGATACTCGATAAATGATATGATACCGATAAATGATATGATACTTGATAAATGATATGATACCCGATAAATGATATGATACTCGATAAATGATATGATACCCCAGGGCAAAAAATTTCAACTCGCCTGCTCGCATTTGGCGAGTGGAAATTAAGTGAGGGCGAGTGGAAATTAAGTGAGGGCGAGTGACATGGCCGGTAACACCTGTTCCATTGAAAGAAATCATTGATAGGTCTCCGCAAGTCAGGACCACCCACCTGGCGATGGGAGGCTTAGGTGCAGGGCTCATCTCCATTGGTGGGTCAGTGAAAGTGACTGGCCGTCCACATGATCTCCCTCTGTGACCTCACACAAGGAGGCAGGGAGGGAGGGAAGCTCCTCTCCACCCCCTACCAGTGACGCAGAGTAAGTAAACAGTGCCTGGTAGCAGCGCAGCCCGAGTGCTGGGAGACATATGGAATTCACATGCTCCCAGCAGCTGCTCTCAGCTTCCGGGTGGTCCCATGTGATGTGCTGACCAGTCTGGAAGTGGCCAGGCATTACAAGAGCCGAAGGAACTGGACAGATCCGTCTCACTGCCCGGGCCACGTGCTGCGAGGAGCTGTCAGATGCACCTCAGTGATTCCTGAGTGTGAGAGAGAGACCCCTCCACCGTCCACGTGTCCTGACCAGAGCAGGTTAGCAGGGAAAGAATGAAGGAGAGGTACAAATTCATGATGGGGACAGGGGAATAAAGGAGTTAGGGAATTTACAAACAAGCATCACATGGAACAGCAAAGGAAAACTCAAAGGACCAAACAAAAGCAGAGAGAAAGAGGGGGAGGGCAAATTATGTAGCAATGAAAGGATACAGAGAGCATTAAGCATTTACCCTTATTTCTCTTCCACCATTACCTTTCTCTTAAGTTACTTTTCCTTACCTTCAAAAACCCCCCAAACCATCCCCCCCCACCCCTCTCCCCGTAAATAAACACATGACAAAAGTATTGGCGGTTTGAAAAGGTCACGTCTTTTATTTATAATCAAGGCCAAAAAAACATTGCCTTTGTGGCAGAATAATCAGCGATCCTCGCTTCCTTGGACTAGGTAACACCAGATAACACTGGTACCATAGATCCAGCCAGATAACACTGGCAACCGCAATGAACCACCAGCATTGCCCAGAAATAGCGGCCGGCCCCACGTGGCTAAGCTAGCGCGACCACACGCTGCTCTCTTTATAGCAGATAGCAGGCCCGGGAGGATCTTCAAACCAGGAGGCTACCTGTGTTTTGGCCGCACAAACCACCACACAGACCCCCAGATCCTCCCCCTCTATCGCCTCTCCACGTGCCAGGGCCGCATATTTCACCGTCTGAGGTAACTGTCCATGTAATCTCCTCAGCTTTGGCCGCGCAAACCATCAGCTGGCTTCATGTAACATGGTGAAATGGTCTGACTGCACCTCAACTAACCATGTCTTTACTCAAAAAACAATCCTCCGGCTTTGGCTGTAGAAAAACCACTAGCTGAAGTAACTGTCAATACAATCCCCCAGCTCGGGCCGCACAAACCACCAGCTGGCTTCATGTAACATGGTGAAATTACCTGACTGCACCTCGACTAACCATGCCAATATCTAAAGCAATCCACCGGCTTCGGTCGCACAAACCACCAACCGGCTTCCTGCTACATGGTATGACTCCGTATGGGAACCCACAGGCGGTCTTGAAATGACTGGCGGAATCACCACTTCATTAGCCCCTATCCGTGGTCAATCCTGCTGTCTGACGACGTGACCTTTTCGACTCGGTAAACAGGCAGTAACCTAAAAACAGGGTGGGTAGGGTGGGAAAAAACAAAGGTTAGACTGCCTTCATCTGTCCTTTGCTCACCCTTTTCTATTACCCCTGCCCCTCCCCTTTCTGTTATCTGCCCCCGAGACCCAATCCCAGCGATCCCCTGAAACAAAAGGGGAACCATTGTAACTCCTCCCAACTTTCAACTCTTTTCTTTAAACAGGGAAATTGCTTAAACATGTTTCGTTCCCAGTCAGTCACTCATCAGTACTAAGCATTTACCCTTATTTCTCTTCCACCATTACCTTTCTCTTAAGTTACCTTTCCTTACCTTCAAAAACCCCCCAAACCATCCCCCCCCCACCCCTCTCCCCGTAAATAAACACATGACAAAAGTATTGGCGGTTTGAAAAGGTCACGTCTTTTATTTATAATCAAGGCCAAAAAAACATTGCCTTTGTGGCAGAATAATCAGCGATCCTCGCTTCCTTGGACTAGGTAACACCAGATAACACTGGTACCATAGATCCAGCCAGATAACACTGGCAACCGCAATGAACCACCAGCATTGCCCAGAAATAGCGGCCGGCCCCACGTGGCTAAGCTAGCGCGACCACACGCTGCTCTCTTTATAGCAGATAGCAGGCCCGGGAGGATCTTCAAACCAGGAGGCTACCTGTGTTTTGGCCGCACAAACCACCACACAGACCCCCAGATCCTCCCCCTCTATCGCCTCTCCACGTGCCAGGGCCGCATATTTCACCGCCACCAAAAATGAGGACCCTCTTTTTCCGCCACCAATAAAAGACCGTGACCTTTTCACTTACCTTACACAAGGGTCTTTATCAGCCCTTTGATGTTGCCAACGAAAAGGTTGTTCCCCGCTTCGGACAAATGGACGCCGTCATCCCTAAACAATTCCTCCTGCATGGTCACTATGTTCTGATGCTCCAGAACCTTCCCTCCCATCTCCAGCATAATCTTTTTCGCTGCCTGGTTTAGCTTCTTTCTCCCGATGTATCCTGCACCCTGCAGTTCCTCCACACTAATATAGCAATTACGTTAGACCACACTTTCTGAACATCCGGCCATTCCTTCCTGAACCACCTAAGTGTTTCCCGGACCCTATTCTGCGAATCTATAGTTGTCATAGCCCCTATGTCGTTACCCCCTAAATGCACTATCATTATATCTGGCTTCCCCCACCTTCTCCTAGATTCCTGTGCTACCCCTAAAAAACTGCGCCCACCCCATACCCCTCCTTCCTATCCCCCTAATGCCCGCTTTTAGTGAGGCTGAACCCTAGGTTCACTCCCATCGTTGTGCCCACAGCGTGAACAGCCGCCCAGTGCACATAGGAGTGTCCCAGGATCCATACTCTCTTTGCCCGCTCTGAAAGAAAAAACCCAAAAAACAGAATATTAATGTTCAAACACATACCAACTTTTTATCGCGACTGTAAATTGAATCAGGGTTATATACATACCACCGCATATTCACAACCATCTCCTCTCTTACTTAGTAAATTATGAAATACCAGCTAACCTGCGAAGACCGGTGCCCTTTAAACAAATTCCCTTTCCCCATCGCTGTTTAATCCTAACTGCTCGCGATCTGCCAGAGAAATGAAGGTTTATTAATTTTTATTTTTTCCCCAAAAACAGAATATCCCCTATGTCGTTAATGTAATAGAGCAGCAGGAAATGCTGGCAGAATGCTTGGTTGTGTAGGGAGAGCCTGTATTAGCAGTAGGAAAAGGGAAGTGCTCATGCCACTGTACGGAGCACTGGTGAGACCTCACTTGGAGTACTGTGTGCAGTACTGGAGACCGTATCTCCAGAAGGATATAGACATCTTAGAGAGAGTTCAGAGAAGGGCTACTAAAATGGTGTACGGCTTGAAGGAGAAAAGTTACCAGGAAAGGCTTAATGATCCTAACATGTACAGCTTGGAAAAAAGACGAGACAGAGGAGATATGATAGAAACATTTAAATACGTAAAGGGTATCCACAAGGTAGAGGAAGGGAGTATATTTAAAAGGAAACAAAATAGCAAAACAAGAGGACATAGTCTTAGATTAGAGGGGCAAAGGTTTAAAAGTAACATCAGGAAGCATTATTTTTCTGAGAGGGTGGTGGATACATGGAACAGTCTTCCAGTAGAAGTGGTAGAGGACAAAACAGTAATTGAATTTAAGCAGGCATGGGATAGGCATAAGACTATCCTAAACAAAAGATAAATGCAGGTAAAGTATCCATGTAATTGGGCAGACTAGATGGGCCGAAAAGGTACTTATCTGCCGACATTTTCTATGTTTCTTTCCATCCCAGCAACGTTACAGCCTTTTCCACAGCCGCTATGAATTGCAACCTGGACAAAATTGGTTCCATCCTCATGCCTCAAAAAAAAACAAAAAACAAAACCTATGGCCATTTGCAGGAGCCGCCTCCAAATAACCTCTTACATAACACCGGGCATACCTCCACTTAACCTCTGTATTACGCTCCAGTCTATGTGTAATATACCCTCCCCCCTCTAAGTAATGGATTCCCTTTGTCTTCACATGCCTCTGTCAGCCCCTCGCCCCCCCAGCAACCAAGGTCGCCCAGCTCATGGTTATCTGATGCATGTTATCTGTTCCTAGCTGGATGTGATTACATTGTCTCTGCACCTTTCCTCTCTGTGTGTGTGTCTCTTGCACAATGTAAATCAATATAGTCTCCATTTTGAGTTGGGCCATAAGCAGTACTTCTGCGGAATACTGACTTCAAGGGGAGCAGTCTGCCCGTGGACAGGAACCCCTACCTTACAGCCTCGTTCCTCGAATGCCCTCTGGGTTAAGCTAAATGGGGACTTCTCTAAAGGACCAGCCATTCTACCTAACAGCACCTCCTTCCCCCACTTTTCTCTCAATATTTTTGGCAGTTCATATGCTGATTTCAACTGCTTTACTTTCTTACCCCCCTTCGCTCCACCCCTAATCAGTATCTTGAAGCCTTCCATAAAAAACCCTTACTCCATTCTCCTTATCCTCCATCTTAAGGCTCGCCAGCCCTGGAATCCTTTACCAAATCTTTAACCCACGTCTACCAATGAAACGGTTTCTTGCTTAGTATATTAATCTATCGGCCCGAAGTTAAGTCAACCTACCCAAAATAGTGAAACCGCATTTGCTAACATACAAAATCACTGTTTAGTGGATAAGCCTCTTCAGAAATTATAACAGACACATTTAGATGTGTATTTGGTTAGTAATGGTTATATTCATAAGTCTGGCAGAAACCATCTGGATTAATTTAGTTGCGCAAATGTAAGTTTAAACAGATTATACAGTTGCTGCTGCAGCACTTCCTCATTGACAGCAGAACATGTGACTTTTTGAGGTTTAAGATGGCTGCCAGCCATGCGGTCACTGATTACCTATGTTTATAAGATCATACAGACTATACAAATAATAAGGTTTGATCAAGTATTACAAAGTGAAGCAAATATCAACGAGCATATTCTAGCTAACAATGCAAATCACTACAACGGGTAAATTAGCGCGTATTTAACCAAATAGATTACACACGCACACATACAGTATAATGTCAAAATAGAGACAAATTCACAGAATTAATACACTTAATACTTATCCACTCCCAGGCTTTCTTATGATGATGGTACGAGTGGGAAAGATGAGGGAGTTGTTGCTCATGTTTCCTCCATTTTGGAGATAAGTCTCTCCTCTCCCTCATTAAAGACAAAGTTAGCGTTCTGAAATAATTATTTACTCACACTGTAGCAAGTGCGCAAAAAAGATGGACATTACTGCTGTGTCACTTCAAAAATTGCCTCAATTAGTATATTGAACTTAAATACAGTATACAAATGAGTTTATTCATCAATTTATTGCTTAGCTCTTGGAGTTACTTTATTTATTTCACATACACCCAGGAGAGACAACCCCCCTCCCTTCCAGAATACATTACAGATAACAACAGGCTCCAGCCACTGGACAATAGATAAAGCTCCAATCACTGGACAATAGAAAAGCTAACATTGGGATTGTTTACCCTTGCTTCTCTAAACAGTGTGCTTAGGGAAACCCAGGATGTTAGAGTGCAAGCTCTTGAGCAAGGGGCCTCTCCTACTGTTTAATGAGTGCAAAATATAACAACTTATAACTGTAACATACAGATACACACTTTGACAACAGCATAGCACATCACACACACTCTACACTATATACAGAGACAATAAACTGTAAAGCAAAAGACTTGCAAATAAACATTGGGGCGGCCGTTTTATCACAGATTGCTTTGTATGCTTGCGGCCTGTTCAGTACAAAAATGACTGCAGCTTATTAAAATGTATTGCTTTTGGAGTGCTATTTGGTGCTAAAACACCCACTATTCATGTGCGTGATTCTTAAAATTGACCGTCAGTCATTTACTAGAGTGAGCACTTTAACTATAAGGCACAGAATCCTCAGACAGACTCAGGAAAAATTACTGAACCAAATGCACCAATCACATACAAAACAACAAATCACTGAATTCTGGCCGAGCTATACCAGAACCATTAACCTATTCATAATTACTATCACGCAGATACTACACAAAATTAACAAGGGAATACAGTATTGCAAAGTGTAACGAATATCAAAAGCATCTACTAAATAAAACCTGCAAATCAATACAATGGAAAAACCTGCACCTATTTATCCAAGTAATAATAGAACTAGGAATATATATATATTTAGCAGACTATAATAATAGGAAATACATAACAGATTGATACAGCCAGTAATACTTATCCAGTCTTTGGTTTTCATATGCTGATGGTGATGGTAAAATGGAGTTGGCTGTCCAAAAAAAAAACAAAGGTTAGACTGCCTTCATCTGTCCTTTGCTCACCCTTTTCTATTACCCCTGCCCCTCCCCTTTCTGTTATCTGCCCCCGAGACCCAATCCCAGCGATCCCCTGAAACAAAAGGGGAACCATTGTAACTCCTCCCAACTTTCAACTCTTTTCTTTAAACAGGGAAATTGCTTAAACATGTTTCGTTCCCAGTCAGTCACTCATCAGTACAGAGGGACACATAAAAAAAAGATGAGTAAAGTTCTTCAGACAGGAAAAGAGATGGTTAAAAATCATGGAAGAGCACACAAACCTAGGACAGTGAGGCAAGCCTCAGCACACAAGGGGCCAGATCACTGTAACATTAGGGCGTGCACCCACAGAAAATGTATTCATTGAAAAGTTGTGTATTTTGTGCAAAAATCTTCTAAACATTTTCCATTAAAAATAACAAAAATGGAATTAGAGATACAGTTACTTTCATCTAAAATATCAATGTAAGAGGTGAATAAAGGACCTACTCACCCAACATTTGGGGGTGTCTGGGTACATCATGCACACCCCCTGCGCACACCTACAGGCCAAATCACAACCAGGATTCTAAGCAGCAATTGAGGTATAGCTCGCATGCTCTGCTTAATTTAAACTTGTCCATTTTGGACATAGCGTCAGCTTACTGTGCACTAAAGTCTCCAATACGATGTACTGGAGCCGTTAATCTTCCCAGAGCAGATTGAGAATAAGCTATTCCAACCAGCACATTCCCCATGTGCCGGGTTTAGAGCCTCTCGGCTTCACACCGTTTATCAGGTGAGACACTCCATAGAGGGCGCACACAGAATTGCCAGATGCAGACCGATGTGGATGGATCCTGGCGGCACACATGCTGTGGTGCTGGGTTTTCATTCCATCCGCACCTCCTCTGGGTCTGCAGGGAGATCAAACAGATCTCACCTGTCAGCTCAATGTCCCCCCAGCTTTTGACAAGTGCCATATGCAGACAGTGTAGGATTATTTCTTTTTTTCATTGTGTGTGAATGTGGGGTTAGGTGGGGCAACTGGTGGCGAGTAACTCTTAAGGCTTGGCTAGTAGCACGGGACTTGAAATTTTGAGCCCTGTGATACTCGATAAATGATATGATACCCGATAAATTATATGATACTCGATAAATTATATGATACCCGATAAATACAATACCCGATAAATCTGATAACCGATAAATGATATGATACTCGATAAATTATATGATACCCGATAAATTATGCTACTCGATAAATGATATGATACTCGATAAATGATATGATACTCGATAAATGATATGATACTCGATAAATGATATGATACCCGATAAATTATGATACTCGATAAATTATATGATACTCGATAAATGATATGATACCCGATAAATTATATGATACCCGATAAATTATATGATACTCGATAAATGATATGATCCCCGATAAATGAAATGATTCCCGATAAATACAATACCCGATAAATCTGATATCCGATAAATTATATGATTCCCGATAAATATGATACTCGATAAATGATATGATTCCTGATAAATGATAGGATACCTGATGATACGATACTCTAAATATGATCTGATATCCGATAAATATGATTCCTGATAAATTATATGATACTTGATCTGATTTCCATAAAATTATATACCTGATAAATATGATACCCGTTAAATGATCGGATACCCGATAAATATAATAACCAATAAATGATATGATACCCTATAAATATGATTCCCGAGAAATTATAGGATACCCAATATTATTTCTGATTAATTATATACCTGATAAATGATTGGATACTCGACAAATGATACTCGATATATGATGCTCGATAAATGATATGATACCCGGATAAATGATATTTCTGATAAATGTTATGATTCCCGATAAATGATGTGATTCCCGATAAATATGACCCCCGATAAATATGACACTCGATAAATGATATGATACCCAATATGATACCCGATAAATGATATGATACCCAATAAATGATGATTCCCGATAAAATTAATAATATGATACCCAATAAATATGATACTCGATAAATTATATGATACCCGATAAATGATATGATACCCGATAAATTATATGATACCCGATAAATTATATGATACCCAATATGATTTCCATTATATACCTGATAAATATGATACCCGATAAATGATATGATTCCCTCCCGGCGCGTACCGGCACCTCTCTGCATTTTTTTTTATACAGGCTTCCCCCGGACTGAGTGCGGCACATGGCCGCCGTTTGTCAGGACTGGGGAGACAACAGAGACAGGGCGGCACTCACTCCCTCCCTGTGTGACTGGTGAGGGGGGGCGCTGGGACAGCTGCCTCCTCCATCCCAGATAGACTCCGCGTCCCTGGTGGTCTGTGTGGTTGTGGGCAGTGCTGGAACTGCATTCAGTGCTTAGCGCACAGAACGCTGAGCACGCCCACACTGAGCAGTCGCGAGTGCCGCCGGTGATCACTGATGACCTGGCAGTGTCACCTGACCGTAGGCGCTCGCTGACTGTGTCAGAGAAGGCCGGCGGTCAGGTGACACTGCCAGGTCATCTGTCATCACCGGCGACACTCGCGTCTGCTCAGTGTGGGCGTGCTCAGCGTTCTGTGCGGTAAGCACAGCTCGCAGTTGCAGCACGGCCCACAACCACACAGACAACCAGGGACGCTGAGTCTATTTGGGATGGAGGAGGCAGCCGTCCCAGCGCCCTCACCAGTCACACAGGGAGGGTGGCACTGAGTGCCACCCTGTCTCTTTCGTCTCCTCCGATCTGCCAGCCACAATATCAGTCTGCCAGCCATATAACCAGTCTGACATCCATATTACCAGTCGGCCATGCACAATACCAGTCTGACATCCATGTTACCAGTCTGCCATACACAATACCAGTCTGCCATGAACAATACCAGTCTGCCAGCCATATTACCAGTCTGCCATGCACAATACCAGTCTGTCAGCCATGTTACCAGTCTGTCATGCACAATACCAGTCTGCCATGCACAATACCAGTCTGCCAGCCATATTACCAGTCTGCCAACCATATTACCAGTCTGTCATGCACAATACCAGTCTGCCATGCACAATACCAGTCTGCCAGCCATATTACCAGCCTGCCATGCACAATACCAGTCTGCCAGCTATATTACCAGTCTGCCAGCCATATTACCAGTCTGCCAGCCATATTACCAGTCTGACATCCATATTACCAGTCGGCCATGCACAATACCAGTCTGACATCCATATTACCAGTCTGCCATACACAATACCAGTCTGCCATGAACAATACCAGTCTGCCAGCCATATTACCAGTCTGCCATGCACTATACCAGTCTGCAATGCACAATACCAGTCTGCCAGCCATATTACCAGTCTGCCATGCACAATACCAGTCTGCCAGCCATATTACCAGTCTGCCAGCCATATTACCAGTCTGCCAGCCATATTACCAGTCTGTCATGCACAATACCAGTCTGCCATGCACAATACCAGTCTGCCAGCCATATTACCAGCCTGCCATGCACAATACCAGTCTGCCAGCTATATTACCAGTCTGCCAGCCATATTACCAGTCTGTCATGCACAATACCAGTCTGCCATGCACAATACCAGTCTGTCATGCACAATACCAGTCTGTCATGCACAATACCAGTCTGCCATGCACAATACCAGTCTGCCAGCCATGTTACCAGTCTGCCAGCCATGTTACCAGTCTGCCGTGCACAATACCAGTCTGCCAGCCATGTTACCAGTCTGCCAGCCATGTTACCAGTCTGCCGTGCACAATACCAGTCTGCCAGCCATATTACCAGTCTGCCATGCACAATACCAGTCTGCCAGCAATATTACCAGTCTGCCATGCACAATACCAGTCTGCCAGCCATATTACCAGTCTGCCAGCCATATTATCAGTCTGCCAGCCATATTATCAGTCTGCCATGCACAATACCAGTCTGCCAGCCATATTATCAGTCTGCCATGCACAATACCAGTCTGCCAGCCATATTATCAGTCTGCCATGCACAATACCAGTCTGCCAGCCATATTACCAGTCTACATACAGAATTTTGATATAATACTCTTGGGGCTCTATTGCACTCCTCGCGCATCAGATTTGTGTGCACGCAAATGCACATTTGCGCGAGGACAAAACTATTTGCGCAGAACGTCGTATTTCAATGTTCGCGCAAACGATGCGCGTAATTGTCTACCGTGATTGAACCTGCGTGAACCCAGCGCGAGCGCAAGTCCGTGCGCGCATCCTATACTTAATATTGACAGCGCAAATGCGCTTGTGCGCTGGTACGCGGATGGTATTACAATTTTTGTGCAACAAAAGTTTGCGCACATTTTCGTAACGTCTTTGAAAAGCAGGTGGTAACTGTAAATTTGATCGTTCTGGCCGAAACTAAATACACTAGCACAAAAAAAAAATACAGCACAGCACAGTTACACATTCTACACATACCCAAACAATAAAATTAATAAATTATGTTATTTTTTTTTGCTGCAGCATATATACGCAGATTGACTTTGACAGGCACAACAACCTAACGTTAGAAAATGGTGGTTCTCAATTCTGATTGCCCACCGATTTCACGGCGCAACGTTAATGCGCGCACGATTTTGCGCACAAAAATTTGTGACAGAGGAAAAATGCGCTCTGATCGAAAACCAACGTTAATTTTCGTACGGTAACGTTTTGTTCGTGCACAAAGAAAATTGCGCTGCGCGAGCGCAATTGCGCAGAGAGTGTAATAGGGCCCTTGGTGTCCCTTGTTTTTATTATATATGTTACACTGACACATTCTTTATTACTCCCCCTTTTAATAGGTGAATATTGCCCTTTTTTTAAAAAAAAGGGGGGGTGTATTAAGGTTCTTTTGGTTAGATCACAGGTTTCTCTTATTGATGAATAATTGAGTCACTGATTGGATTGTTTCATTTGCTTATTTATATGTGTTTGGTGTATTGTGCATCTAGACTTAAAGACCTGCGTGTCAAAACGTTGTCTTCTTTTAGTGCTCACGGAGGATTAAATCCTTTCTAATTGACCACATTCAGGAGTCGGTAATTATTCTTTGGAGTGTTTGGGATTGGAAGTGTGTCCTTGCAGACTGGTGGTTCCTTGCTGGTTGCAACATACATTTGTACGGTGTATTTATTAAGACACAAAAAATAGTCAAACTCATAATCAGTTTTTCCCTGGGCGTGAGAGTACCCCCACCTATTTTTCCGGGAAAAAAGCACTGGATTAATGATAATCATATAAATTATATGATACCCGATAAATATGATAATTGACAAATGAGATGATACCCGATAAATGATATGATACTCGATAAATCATATAATAAATATGATATCCAATAAATATGATACTCGATAAATGATGATTCCTGATAAATTATATGATTCCCAATAAATGATATGATTCACGATAAATATGATACTCGCTAAATAGGATACCCGATAAATGATATGACTCCCGATAAATGATATGACTCCCAATAAATGATATGTTACCCGATAAATGATATGATACTCGATATGATTCACGATAAATTATATGATACTCGATAAATGATATGATACCCAATAAATGAAGGGTATCCTATCATTTGTTGCATGTCATATAATTTATTGGAAATCATAATTTATCGGGAATCATATCATTTATCGAGAATCATATCATTTATCGAGTATCATATATGATTCTCAATAAATGAGGTGATTCCCGATAAATTATATGATACTCAACAAATGATATGATACCCAATAAATATGATATTCGATAAATGATATGATACTCGACAAATGATACTTGATAAATGATATGATACCCAATAAATGATATGATACATGGTAAATTATAGGATTCCTGATAAACATGATTCCCGATAAATTATATGATACTCAATAAATATGATACCCGATAAATGATGACACCCGATAAATATGATACTCGATAAATGATATGATAACCGATAAATATGATATCCAATACTCGATAAATATGATATCCGATAAATACGATACTCGATACCCGATAAATAGGAGACTCGATAAATGATATACCTGATAAATTATACTCCATAAATGATGATACCCGATAAATGATACTTGATAAATGATAGGATACCCGATAAATGATATGATTCCCGATAAATGATATGATACTCGATTAATGATATGATACCCAATAAATTATATGATACATGGTGAATGATATGATTCCCAATAAACATGATAATCGATAAATTATATGATACTCGATAAATATGATATACATAGTTACATAGTTATATAGGCTGAAAAAAGACATGCGTCCATCGGGTTCAGCCTCTCCCACATAACCTACTGCTGTTGATCCAAAAGAAGGTAAAAAACCCAGTCTGAAATATGCAACATACTGGGAAAAAATTCCTTCTTGACCCCAGAATGGCGTCAGATTTCTCCTTGGATCAAAAAGCTTTTACCCACATATTAAATATTATAACCCTTAATATTCTGTGTCTGCAGGAAGTCATCCAGTCGTTTTTTAAAAGTCTGTACAGACTCTGACCCAACCACCTCAACAGGCAGAGAATTCCACAGCTTTATTGTTCTCACCGTAAAATAACCCTTTCTATGCTTTAAGCTAAATTTTCTTTCTTCCAGTCTAAATGGATGACCCCTTGTCCTATGTATAGTCCTGTTAATGAATAGGTTATCAGACAATGGTTTATAATGGCCCCGTATATATTTATATAAGGTTATCAGATCCCCTCTAAGGCGCCGTTTCTCTAAACTAAACAGGTTTAAGCTTGTTAGTCTTTATATCCGATAAATTGTATGATACTCGATAAATGATATGATACAAGATAAATGATACTCGATAGGGATGCACCGATACCACTTTTTTAAGGCCGAGTACGAGTACCGATACTTTTATTTAATGTCATGTGACGCTTTCCAATAAGAACAGTCCTCATATAAAAATTTATATGAGATTTGCCCCCAGCTCACATGGATTTGCCCCCAGCACTCATGGATTTGCCCCCAGCTCTGATGGATTTGCCCCCAGCTCTGATGGATAAGCCCCCAGATCTGATGGATATGCCCCAGCTCTGATGGACTTGCCCCCAGCTCTGATGGACTTGCCCCCAGGTCTCATGGATTTGCCCCCAGGTCTCATGGCTTGGCCCCCAGGTCTCATGGCTTGGCCCCCAGGTCTCATGGCTTGGCCCCCAGGTCTCATGGCTTTGCCCCCAGGTCTCATGGCTTTGCCCGCAGCTCTCATGGATTTGCCCGCAGCTCGAACGCTGGGGAAGCTGGCCGCATGCATGAAAAGCACGCGGCCAGCGTTCCCTTCCGGCGCGTCGTGATACTCACACATCCTGAAGGTCCGGTCGCTTGTTAGCAGTGATGCGATCACGTGGCCGCCGGGCGCATCTGTGACGCTGCCTCCAGCTGAGAGGCAGCGTCACAGGAGCGCCCAGTGGCTGCGGGAACGCATCACTGCCAAGCGACCGGACCTTCAGGAAGGGTGAGTATCGCGGAGCGCCGGAGGGGAACGCTGGCCGCATGCTTTTCATGCACGCGGCCAGCTTCCCCAGCCCAGCGGATACCGGCAAGCCAGCCCAGCGCCGGCTTCCGGTATCGGCGGGATGTATCGGGCCGTTTGCACGAGTAACAAGTACTCGTGCAAACGGCAATATCGGCCCCGATACCGATCCTAGTGTCGGTATCGGTGCATCCCTAATACTCAATAAATGATATGATTCCCGATAAATGATATGATACCCGATAAATATGGACCCATTCTCTTTAATATTTTTATTAGTGATATTGCAGAAGGTATTAATGGAAAAGTATGTCTTTTTGCTGATGACACAAAGATTTGCAACAGGGTTGACGTTCCTGGAGGGATCAGCCAAATGACAAATGATTTAGGTAAGCTAAAAAAATGGTGGGAGCTGTGGCAATTGAGTTTTAATGTGGATAAGTGCAAGATAATGCACCTGGGACGTAAAAACCCAAGGGCTGAATATAGAATATTTGATACATCTGAGGAAAGGGATTTAGGGGTTATTATTTCAGAGGATCTAAGGCTAAGTAGTCAATGTAATAGAGCAGCAGGAAATGCTGGCAGAATGCTTGGAAATGCTGGCAGAATGCTTGGTTGTGTAGGGAGAGCCTGTATTAGCAGTCGGAAAAGGGAAGTGCTCATGCCACTGTACAGAGCACTGGTGAGACCTCACTTGGAGTACTGTGTGCAGTACTGGAGACCGTATCTCCAGAAGGATATAGACATCTTAGAGAGAGTTCAGAGAAGGGCTACTAAAATGGTGTACGGCTTGAAGGAGAAAAGTTACCAGGAAAGGCTTAATGATCTTAACATGTACAGCTTGGAAAAAAGACGAGACAGAGGAGATATGATAGAAACATTTAAATTAGGGATGCACCGATACCACTTTTTTAAGACCGAGTACGAGTACCGATACTTTTGTTCAAGTACTCACCGATACCAATTACCGATACTTTTTCTTAAAGGGACAGGACACATTTTTTCTAAAGCAATACGAAATAATGAATTATTTTCCATTGCTGAATAGTGATTAATAATAATTAATCACTTTTCTATAAACTATTCAGCAAAGGGGAAAAAAATTCATTTTGTTTATTCATGCTGTATTCACAGCATGGTCAAAGATGAATATTAATTTGATATAAACACTGTTCATATATATATAAACACTGTTTTCTTTTGTTTAGGGGGTGGGGGGAGAGAGGGGACAGACAGACTGAATATAAACTTCAGAGTCATGCTGTCCCAGCACTCTGTTTTTCCCCCTATCAATTTATTTCCCTTCGTTGGGGGAAGGGACAGATAAACAAACTTTGGAGGCCTGATGCAGCGGTTCGGAGGCCTGTCCTGACACTCCGATAATTTATTTTGCCCAGCAACTTATTTAATCGGAGTGTCGGGACAGGCCTCTGAGTCCGAACCGCTGCATCAGACCTCCAAAGTTTATAGTATGTCTGTCCCTTCCCTCTGCAAACTAACAAAAACAAGTTGCTGGGCAAAATATATATTTTTTTTTCGTTTGGGGGGAAAACAGACCGCCAGAACATATGCACCTGCTTCTAGTGAGACGTGCCACTCCTTTTATGACTAGCAGCCAGTCCCACGTGATCTGTCAGTCTCTCGCTGCGGTGATGCGCTGACTCGTGTGATGAACATGCACAGAGTGAGCGCCGGAGGCCGAGTTTGAAGCCACGGATGCCGCGATTCAAGCAGTTTCAAGCCCAGATGCCGCGATTGAACCTCCGGATGCTGCAATTGAACCACCGGAGGCCGCGATTGCTGTCCCGCTGGAGCAGAAGTATCGGTAAAAGTATCGGGCGATTTTTGACGTGTACGAGTACTCATCAAAACGGTAGTATCGGCACCGATACCGATACTGGTATCGGTATCGGTGCATCCCTAATTTAAATACGTAAAGGGAATCCACAAGGTAGAGGAAGGGAGTATATTTAAAAGGAAACAAAGTAGCAAAACAAGAGGACATAGTCTTAGATTAGAGGGGCAAAGGTTTAAAAGTAACATCAGGAAGCATTATTTTACTGAGAGGGTGGTGGATACATGGAACAGTCTTCCAGTTGAAGTGGTAGAGGCCAAAACAGTAATTGATTTTAAGCAGGCATGGGATAGGCATAAGGCTATCCTAAACAAAAGATAAATCCAGGTAAAGTATCCATGTAATTGGGCGACTAGATGGGCCGAAAGGTTCTTATCTGCCAACATTTTTCTATGTTTCTATATCCAATAAATATGATTCCCAATAAATGATATGATACCCGATAAATGATATGATACCGGATAAATACGAGACTCGATAAATGATATGATACTCGATAAATGATATGATACCCGATAAATGATATGATTCCCGATAAATGATATGATACCGGATAAATACGAGACTCGATAAATGATATGATTCCCGATAAATGATATGATACCCGATAAATATGAGACTCGATAAATGATATGATTCCCGATAAATGATATGATACCCGATAAATATGAGACTCGATAAATGATATGATACCCGATAAATGATATGATTCCCGATAAATGATATGATACTCGATAAATGATATGATTCCCGATAAATATGAGACTCGATAAATGATATGATTAACGATAAATGATATGATTAACGATAAATGATATGATACTCGATAAATGATATGATTAACGATAAATGATAGGATTAACGATAAATGATAGGATTCCCCATATAATAAACCTGTGCTTTGAAATGCCGGGGATTCCCATATCTCGGGGCATTTGTGAACTGAAGCAGCCATTGCACATGTAAATGTCTGGGGATTCAGTCGTTTCCATTCCATGACCCCCACCAGGGCAATATGGAAGCGCTGCCAGGTAACGGACGCCATCACGTCACTAGTCAGAGCTTCAAAGCCATGGATTTCCGTGTCTCTCTGGAAAACAGGAGCTTAATATAACTTCATTCATTACAGGTGAGCGGGAGGTGCTCCCACGGCACGCGACACAGAGGCTTTACACATGCGGGAATCTACCTATTATTTCCTACCAATAAGCACAACAACACCCGCAAGGTGAGCGCTACACACAGATACCCCCAAGGGGAGCGCTACACACAGATACCCCCAAGGGGAGCGCTACACACAGATACCCCCAAGGGGAGCGCTACACACAGATACCCCCAAGGGGAGCGCTACACACAGATACCCCCAAGGGGAGCGCTACACACAGATACCCCCAAGGGGAGCGCTACACACAGATACCCCCAAGGGGAGCGCTACACACAGATACCCCCAAGGGGAGCGCTACACACAGATACCCCCAAGGGGAGCGCTACACACAGATACCCCCAAGGGGAGTGCTACACACAGATACCCCCAAGGTGAGCGCTACACACAGATACCCCCAAGGGGAGCGCTACACACAGATACCCCCAAGGGGAGCGCTACACACAGATACCCCCAAGGGGGTACATCCTGTGCACCAGTGGCAGTGTCCGGCAAATGACGAAACAAAATCATTACCAGTAACCCCTGCCCCAGCATTGCTCTGCATTTTGTCATAATTAATTCTACCAATAAGTCCAGCAACAGCTCCTCAAAAGGTATTACATGGGGTTAGTGGGTGGTGGACAGAGACTGTACACATGCCGTAGCGCAGGTGATTCATGCAGCCGGTAAGCATGTTGTAAAAGTTATTACGTGTAATAAGCGCCGTCCATCTCACCGATGCCGTAATTAGCCAGTGTTGTATTAAACCTTCAGGATCACAATCTCAATGTTCCCCTCCACGAGAGCCACAACACAAACGTGTCTGGGAGAAGCCATGGCCGATCATCCTATACAGCGGTGTGAGATTACTTACGCAGGTCACAGGGTTCATTAATGGGGTGATTTATTGCGCACGTCCGGTCAGACCGGTGATTTGTTCCCCGGTGGTCGCCCGCCCGCGATGCTGAGCTATTTGTTGTTCAGTAAGAGCGGCTTTAATAGATGTATTAATTATTCAGGGCAGCGCTGCAGATGTACGAGGGTCTCTGTATCCCCACCTGGAATAACACCACCTCCAGTCCCTGGGCTGCACCTTCTTACAAGTGTTCCCCCTAAGCACCGTTTTGGCATAGACTTAACAATGAGACTTCACTAATCTCGAGCTGCCAAACAACTATGAGAGTCAAGATCGGATACTAACCCCTACATCTGAATTAACAACACGTTCACAGCAGCAAAGCAGGAGAAGGTGAATGTAGAACTGAATTTGTGTGGACGTCAAAAGGGCACCGGAACGCACGGGTGTATTTGTACAGGGTGATGGTGTGTTTGTGCACGTCTACACACAAACACACACACAAACAATACAATGTAATACACAAGGAGTGGAGACAATACAGAGAATGGCTGCCCATATCTGCCATAGGATTCCAATAGACAGGCTCTTAGTTTGTAGACAATGGGAACCAGAGTTGGGTACAGAGCAGGGGCTGAGAACCAGGAGATCAAGCGGGAAGCGAGGTCAGGTACAGAGCAGGGGCTGAGAACCAGGAGATCAAGCGGGAAGCGAGGTCAGGTACAGAGCAGGGGCTGAGAACCAGGAGATCAAGCGGGAAGCGAGGTCAGGTACAGAACAGGGGCTGAGAACCAGGAGATCAAGCGGGAAGCGAGGTCAGGTACAGAGAAGGGGCTGAGAACCAGGAGATCAAGCGGGAAGCGAGGTCAGGTACAGAGCAGGGGCTGAGAACCAGGAGATCAAGCGGGAAGCGAGGTCAGGTACAGAGCAGGGGCTGAGAACCAGGAGATCAAGCGGGAAGCGAGGTCAGGTACAGAGCAGGGGCTGAGAACCAGGAGATCGGGCAGGAAGGGAGGTCAACAACCAGCAACAGTTTTAACAGAGAAATGATGCATAGCAAACTAATATATCATCGATTACAGGGGAATAATCCACTGTATGGACAACAACCCTGAGGATCACACATGGAGTACATGGGCTCCAGTCACTCCGGCACGGTGTACAGTGTCCTGTATCAAAACACACACTGGAAATCCTTATTAATGCTACACGTAATCTCAGGAAATCGACTTGCATGACAGAAAATAACCTAATTTGTCACTGCAGGAGGGATGCTACTTTTCTGGAAATATGCCCTTTACTATTATATATTGGGTTAAATCTCAGACCTGGGGCAAGTGTGACACTGTGTATAATGACTGTGACATGTTTAATGGTAAGTGCCCCCGAGGGTCACGATCACCTTGTTTATCACAGTTATTGGAAAGCGCTGTGGAAACTGTTGGTGCTATATAAATGAGGAGATTAATAGTAACTGAAGTCAAGAGGGAGCTTTAACGATTTGGAAATGGGATGCTACTGCTCCTCCATTAAACCAACAGGAGTGTCTGGACAAGCTCAGATCTTTCTCTGACACAGGACATGCAGAGAGGATATTCCGTATGATTTTCACTCCTCTATTTCGTGATCATATTATTTTATAGAGATACAATCAAATCATTGCATGTTGCTTTTCATTCGAATATGCATTTTGACTTAGTTATGGGATTTTTTTTATCCCTGTAACCTCATGAAATACACATTTAACTTCTCATCAGAGCTGCGGGCACAGCCAATGACTGGCCAGTCGATCAATCAGCAGCGTGATACAGCCAACGACTGGCAAGTCAATGACTGGCGAGTCAATCAGCAGCGTGACACAGCCAACGACTGGCAAGTCAATGACTGGCGAGTCAATCAGCAGTGGGATACAGCCAATGACTGGCGAGTCGATCAATCAGCAGTGGGATACAGCCAATGACTGGCGAGTCGATCAATCAGCAGCGTGACACAGCCAATGACTGGTGAGTCAATCAGCAGTGGGATACAGCCAATGACTGGCGAATCGATCAATCAGCAGCGTGACACAGCCAATGACTGGTGAGTCGATCAGCAGCGGGACATGATTGGCTCATGCCGATATGCTCCATAAACACAGGACACAGGGAAACGTCTCATTTATTAAGCGGATGATCTAGCAAACAAAATTCATTCCTATTGACCCCAGAAACATCGGTGACAATAATTCACCTAGAATCAATCTGTTCCATTATTGGTTAATCGAGTAGAACAGTGGGTGCATTAAACAAACGAGCTATCTGAATCTACAAGAACACTTTCAGGAACGTGGCTTCAGGAACACCATGGTGTTGCTATTTTTGACCCATTGATCTTCGCTCTTCCACCTGCCACGTCTCATAACTCTTTATGATGTTATTTCCCCAGGACAGACCTGATTCTCCATGCCTGGTCTCACAATGCACACCCCCTCAGTACCTTTCAGAAGGCCGACCTAGGCAAAGCCACGCTCCTCACTCCATCTCGTTTTAACTAATGACTGTTATTTGCAAACCTTGGTTCTGTCGTCTTTTTAACACGACTACAATCTCTTTAGTCGACTCCATCGTCATTAACGTGACATTAACTGAATTAGCATCTCCGGGAAATAGCCTGAGACCTCTATGTTTGAAAGAAATTTGCCACCACCCACACTGTCCGTTCGGATCCTCTCGGTGTCCATTAGATCTTCCCCTTGTTACTAGAGCTGACAAGACGGCCAAAGCCATTAGAAACAACACTAATAATGCTCCTCGCTGGTTATGTTCAGGCATTTATAATCTTGGTTGTCGATGTCGACAATGTATCCTTCCTGATAAAAGCTTTTATAAATAAAATCCTTTATAAATAAAAAAAAATAAAAATCTCCTCTGGTTCTGCTCACTTTTGGTCAGGGGATTCTGGCAATTCTTCATGTTATAAGAGAACTAAAATTATCCCACAAGACACGGAGGCGAGTATTATGCTATCTTTTCTTTACTTAAGCCGATAGCAGCAAAGAAAATCTCTCAAATACAACAACAAAAGTATTTAGAGAGAAAAATACAGTTTAACAATACATATAACAATAGCAGGTAATGGTACAGTCCAGCTCCCTGCTGCCCAATCGTCCAGTAGACCGCTCCATAAATTCCCTGGTAACCCTTGGCTCCTCCTCTTTTCTTTGCTGTTCGCCAATGAGATAAGATGAGTATCAGCAGCAAGCTCTATATTAAAATTGTTTTGCAGTTTCACTGTACTTTATTGTCATATTTATATATTTTCATTTGATACACTAGATATACACACACTCCGTTAGCTTGTGTTTTATATATATATATTTGTCAGTCTATTTAGGAGGTATTTGTCTTTTTTTTGGTCTTTATTTGACTTATTTGGGGACAGTCTTTACTTTTTCATTTCCCGTTTTATTTCCCTCTGGGGAGACGAGTCCGTCTTTCCGGCGGCTTTCTGTAGTGGCTGTCGCCTCCTCTGTACCTCCGTCATTAGGAGAGTTTTTTCTGTGTATTTTGGGAGGACTGTATTTGTTTGTCTCGCCAGGGTTGTTCCCGTTGTTTCCTCCGGGAAGACGGGTCCGTCTCTCCGGCAGTTTCTGTGCCGATTTGGTGCCTCCCCCGCAGCTGTTCCTGAGGAGAGGCGCGGCTTCGCGCCACTGCTCTGAGGTAACGCTCGCGGCGGTTCACACATGCACGGAAGGCCGCGGCTTGTTGCCTCGGGAAATTTCCCAATGAAATAATAAGTAATATAAGTAATTAAAAATAAGTAAATTAAAGAAGTAGTTTATGACTGGCCCGAACCTGCCTGTTGCCCAGGTGCCCTCGTTATTATGCCCACGTTTTCTCCTCATACATGGAGTATAATGTGGTTATAATATCTAGAGAATCTCTCAGCCAGACGTTCATTTATAATTTCCCCAACTTCAGATAGATTTTTATCTAGTGATTCCTGACAGGATAATGAGGTCCCTGAGACTTCAATGAGGGAGAAGAGAAACTCCCAAAAAATATCCCTCATAAAACCTACGTCTACCCGTACTTGTAATGAATTCCCACAGCACATCACTGTGACGAAAAAAGAGCCAGTTAACTCCGGCTGACAAAGAAAGAGGAAGCGCGCTAGAGGCGCAAAGATACCGGCAGCTCCTCAGAACATTCTAGAGAGGAAGCAATGTCAGATTCTGAGGTGAATTCCTCTGAGCCGGAGTACGATCCGGTCTCCTCTCCTGAGGCCTCACATTCAGTTTCCTCACCTGATTCCACTGATTCTAAAAACCGCTTATTGATCCGGTAGATGCTGTAAGAAATTCAATGTTTGTACCAGAGCAATTAAAACATCCCCGGTCAGTGGAATGGACACACATAGAGCATGTGGCTGGTTATATAGAACAGCATATCCGTATGTCAATGGATAAACAAACCAGAAGTAATTTGAGGGCTGAGTGTCCAGCCCCAACTTTGTCACATAAGCTTAATGTAACCCCGAGTTAGATCCGGAAATTATTCACATCCTTAACCAGTCAAATTGGTCCCGAAAAAGGGGAGTAGAGGCACCTTAAGGGGTGTCATGATAAATTGTTTGGTTTGTAGGTCCATTGGCAAAACTTGATTCGATTGGAGTTTTTCCTCACTAATGAAAACCAGTCCTGTTTGAACACAGGGGCCGAGTACAGAGATTAGTCTGTGTTTTTGGTAACATAACACAACTTTATCAAGCGAAAAGGAGACGCTCAATTCTCCTCAGGATCCACCCTAAAGTGGCCACCTTAGCGCATAATAAACTGTTGGCGCTATATAAATGAGAATAATAATGAGCCTGGTCCCAACGCTGAGGGTCAGTTATTTGGAGAAGACCTCTTCAAGGAGATGACCGAATATACAAGGTCCTTCTTGACCACAGGTAAGATAAAGGCTAATATCAGGAAGGTTTTCTCAAATTGGTTTTTCGTCAAACCTTATTCCACCTCAAGAGGCTCCTTTAAATCCCCTTAACTAGAGCCCCAAAAGGACCCCACCTTTTTCCCCACAAATGGACCAGAATTTCACCGTCAAAGTGGTTACAGGGGTTCGAGAAGATCAGGATTTTTGGTGAGTATAATTTCACACCAACATCCCAAGGTGGAGAATTCTGCCCAGTATCAATTTAAACACCTAAACGAGTACGTTGTGTACAATCATTTCAAAATGGAAGACATTCCATCATTAAAAGGAGTTTTATCTCCACAAGATTGGATGGTCAAAATAGACCTAAAAGACTCTTATCTGACAATCCCGATAAACTACAAAATATTGGTACTTACACCGACACAATCTATCGAATTTCTAGGTGTCACCGTAACTACGATGGAGATGTCTCTTTCTCTGCCTTCAACCAAAGTTCGGCTGATTCACAGAGAAATCAGATGTCTTCTATCTGCAGAAGAATTCTCTCTGAGATGGTTAGCTCACCTCCTGGGCCTACTCTCCACAGCAATACAAGTGGTCTTTACAGGACCGCTTTATTGTCGACCTCTTCCACGTCTGAAAGCACAATTTCTGTGGAGGGGATGGCTTTATCCAGATGACATCTCTCGGGACGACGAGTCGAAATTGGAGATGCAGTGGTGGCTAAATCATTTAGTGTCATGGAACAGCAAAGCCATCATTCATCCAACTCTAGAATTGGCCATAGAGTCATACGCCAGCAGATCTGGCTGGGGCGCGATGCGGATGGCTTTCCACAGGTGTCAGTTGGGTTTCCACAGAGATAGGATTGTATATAATGGTTTAGAACTCCTTGCAGGATTGTTTCCTATTCAAGTTTTATCAAGCATTTCCAGGCAAGTTCCATACTCCTGGAGATGGACAACCTGTCCGCTGTGCGTTATATAAACCTTATAGGTGGCCCAGGTCTAAACAGTTGGCAGTCCCATATCAGTTCCTTGAGTAACTTGTTTAGTTTCTTCACACATATATTTGGGGATAGTAAAGCGTATCGTACGATTAATAACCTCAGATCGGAGATATCTGCTTCACATCAGGGTTTTATTGATATTCCTGCCGGGAAGCACCCCATTACATGTAGGTTTTTGAAGGGTATACAGTGTAACGACCCCTCGTTCCCGTTATTCTAACATCTGTGATGTCATTCTAGTTAGTTTTCTGGATAAGTGATCCGAGAATGAAACTAGGTCTATTAAACGGATTTCTGTGAAATTGGCCATTTTACTTTGCTTGATTTCCTGCAATAGAGTCTCACACGTTCGAGCCCTAAACTTAACAGGAAGAAGTTTTACCCGACACGGGGAGAAATGTTCAATTTTCCTATAGGACAAAGACTTCATTGTCAGAGGACTTCTATCCAGTTTTGCCACAGCGTCCTGTCCTTTACCCAGTAATTGTTTTAAAGAATATGGAAGAGTTTCTGCCCCTAACAGGTCACTCCAATCCCAACAGTTATTCATATCCTTACACAAACCATACAATTCTGTAACTTCCACCACACTCGCTGGGTGGGTTAAATGGATCATGTTGGAAGCTGGTGTAGTCGTCTCCGTGTTCGGAGCTCATTCATCCCGGTGTGTTCCTGCTTCCGAGGTTTTTTCTTCCGTGGATGTCATCTTGTAGACATCTTCAAACAGCAGACTGCTCCAGAGAATCCACCTTTAGGGAGTGTTATTTTAAACCAGTGTGTCACATGTCACTATCACTAATTAATTAAGCTTTGAAGTCGCATAATATGAGCCTCCGTGTCTTGTGGGATAATTCCCAGATTCCCCTATTATCATGACGGGGAATCATAATTATAATAAAGACATGGAGGCGAGTATTATCCCGCCCGATAATTGGGTTATTCCCACCCTTTATATTTGGCTATAAGGTTTTGATGTTTCAATAGTCATTACGGATTTTTATCAAACCTTCTTAATATAAGCTCTTGGTGATCTTTAATACATTTATTTTCCGACAGCCTAAACTTCATGTCAAAGCTTTCATTGGATGATGAAGAGTTCTTCCGTTCTGTTCGTTGGAGAAGAGCTTGAGCTTCGTGTTGGAGGTTTTCGTTGAAGGATGAATATACTTCCGTGCTTGAGCTTTAAGTTGGAGTCTACGTTGAAGGTTTTAACTTCCTGTTGGAGTTTGCCAAAGGATGATTATTCTTCCATTGTTTCCATTTCGTTGAGGAAGATGTTAGCCCGTCTTGCATCAAGAAAAGAGGAGGAGCCAAGGGTTACCAGGACGATTTATGGAGCTGTCTACCCGGACAATTTTTTATAAAAAAAATTTTGAGAAAGGATTTTACCAGGAAGGATACATTGAGATTTCTCTCGTTTTCAAGTATGTCCTGGGTGGTGAGTATGTACTGTTAGGTGTCTTGCCCAAGGACACTTACTGGAGAGGTTGCTCGCTGGGATCGAACCCATGACTCCACAGGCTCTCTCCATGCAGAGCAGTGATGTTACCTCTACTCCACCCAGCCGGTAATTGGATTAGACTGTACCATTATCTGCTATTGATATATGTGTTGTTAAACTGCATCTTTCTCTCTAAATACTTTTGTTGTTGTATTTGAGAGATTGTTCTTTGCTGCTATCGGCTTAAGTAAAGAAAATAAAGCATAATACTCGCCTCCGTGTCTTTATTATAATTCCCCGACATGATAATAGGGGAATCTGTGAACTCATGTCCACCTCAGATGTGGTGGAACAAACTGATTGTAAAGGCTGACTAGGGACACGGCACCTCTGGTGCAAGATCTCCATTTCTGTTCTGTGATTTCTTAATGATATAGCTGCCCTCTGTCCCACTGCCTACATCTGGACATTATCAGAGGAAGGCTCAGTCCTAGGTCCTCTGCTCTTCTCCATCTATACCTCCTCACTGGGTAAACTCATCACCAGCTATGGCTTTAAGTATCACCTATACGCTGATGACACTCAGATCTACCTCTCCACTCCCGATCTCTCCCCCTCCGTTATCTCTCAGGTCAGTGATTGTCTGTCTGGTATCTCTGCCTGGATGGCCACTCACTACCCGAAGATCAACACGTCCAAGACCGGGCTCCTTCTTATTCCCCCCTCTAACTCTACTCCAACCTCTGACTTCTCCATAATTGTTGACGGTATCACTAACCTTCCTTCTGCACAAGTTTGTTGCCTTTTTAGTGACACTTGACTCCAATCCTTCCTACAGCCCCTACATCCAATCACTCATCATCTTGCCGCAATCACCTCCGTAATATCGCCAAAATCCATCCATTTCTGACTGCTAACACCACCAAAGAACTTATCCACTCTCGTTAGCTCCCGCCTGGACTACTGCAACAACCTCCTGACTGGCCTTCCTATCTCCCGCCTCTCCCTCCTGCAGTCCAATCCTAAACACATCAGCCAGGCTTATGCATCTCACCCGTCGTTCTGTCTCTGCCCCTGCTCGCTGTGAATCCCCGCACTGGCTCCCCATCCACAGCAGAATCAAATTCAAACTACTCACCCTCCCCTACTAAACCCTCACTAACACCGCCCCTCACTACCTGTCCTCACTAACCCCGCCCCTCA
This sequence comes from Leptobrachium leishanense, assembly GCA_009667805.1. Taxonomy (NCBI): domain Eukaryota; kingdom Metazoa; phylum Chordata; class Amphibia; order Anura; family Megophryidae; genus Leptobrachium; species Leptobrachium leishanense. The sequence continues at coordinate 123,413 of RXON01001073.1, read as the reverse complement.
CTACCTGTCCTCACCAACACCGCCCCTCACTACCTGTCCTCACCAACGCCGCCCCTCACTACCTGTCGTCACCAACGTCGCCCGTCACTACCTGCCCCTCACTACCACCACCCCTCACTACCTGTTCTCACTAACACCGCCCCTCACTACCTGTCCTCACTAACACCGCCCCTCACTACCTGTCCTCACTAACGCCGCCCCTCACTACCTGTCCTCACTAACACCGCCCCTCACTACCTGTCCTCACTAACACCGCCCCTCACTACCTGTCCTCACTAACACCGCCCCTCACTACCAGTCCTCACTAACACCGCCCCTCACTACCTGTCCTCACTAACACCGCCCCTCACTACCTGTCCTCACTAACGCCGCCCCTCACTACCTGTCCTCACTAACGCCGCCCCTCACTACCTGTCCTCACTAACGCCGCCCCTCACTATCTGTCCTCACTAACAACGCCCCTCACTACCTGTCCTCACTAACGCCGCCCCTCACTAACACTGCCCCTCACTACCTGTCCTCACCAACACCGCCCCTCACTACCTGTCCTCACCAACACCGCCCCTCACTACCTGTCCTCACTAACACCGCCCCTCACTACCTGTCCTCACTAACACCGCCCCTCACTACCTGTCCTCACTAACGCCGCCCCTCACTACCTGTCCTCACTAACACTGCCCCTCACTACCTGTCCTCACTAACACTGCCCCTCACTACCTGTCCTCACTAACATCGCCCCTCACTACCTTTCCTCACTAACACTGCCCCTCCCTACCTGTCCTCACTAACACTGCCCCTCACTACCTGTCCTCACTAACGCCGCCCCTCACTACCTGTCCTCACTAACGCCGCCCCTCACTACCTGTCCTCACTAACGCCGCCCCTCACTACCTGTCCTCACTAACGCCGCCCCTCACTACCTGTCCTCACTAACGCCGCCCCTCACTACCTGTCCTCACTAACACTGCCCCTCACTAACACTGCCCCTCACTACCTGTCCTCACTAACGCCGCCCCTCACTAACACCGCCCCTCACTAACACCGCCCCTCACTACCTGTCCTCACTAACACTGCCCCTCACTACCTGTCCTCACTAACACTGCCCCTCACTACCTGTCCTCACTAACACCGCTCCTCACTACCTGTCCTCACTAACACTGCCCCTCACTACCTGTCCTCACTAACACCGCTCCTCACTACCTGTCCTCACTAATCACCAAATACACCCCAGGCTGTCCCCTACGATCCAACAATGACCTGCGCCTGGCATCCTCCATCATTACCTCTTCACATACCAGATTGCAGGACTTCTCACGTGCGACGCCGACCCTATGGAACGCGCTTCCTCGCAATATCAGACTGTCCCCTAATCTGGCTTCATTTAAACGCTTCCTAAAGACCCTTCTATTTAGGGAAGTGACCACCTGACTCCGTAACAAAACATCCGACCGACCCAAAAACAGTCCTCACCTCTCCCTGCATTAGCTCATCACAGCAGCCCCCCCCTCCTGTTTCTAATCCCCCCTCACCATCTAGATTGTAAATTCCCACAGGAATAGGGTCCTCATGTCCTCCTGTATCTGCTGGCAGCAATACTGACCTGTCTCCTGTATGTATTGTAGAATTGTCCGGTCTTTACCCATTACACCTTGTACAGCGCTGCAGAATGTGTTGGCGCTTAAGAATAATAAGGCCTTCTCCACAAGGGTCCATAAGGCATTTTGCCTCAAGATTGCATTATCTTGGTTCTCCCCCAATCCTCACTTAGTCCGTTTCACCCCATTTAATAAGGAAAGAGCAAAATGACCCAGATATAGGACATATACATATTGGTCTAGACCATTTTCCGTTGAGGTCTTCTTGTCCTGGTGGGTTCCATTTGCAATGCTTTAAACTCATGCACATGACATGAGCTGACGGCTCAACGGCCATCAGTCAAATGAGAGAGAACCCGTACGATGAGGGAACGGGAGCGGAGAGACCCTACCTTTGTGTTTAATTGTTCCTGGATTAATGTTCCTGCTGTAAGAAATGATGTTCATAATCTCTTACAACAAGAGATCTGGGAGGGAACGTTGTTTTAGGTTTGAGGAAGATGCACGGCTGTTCCTGATTTCCCGTGATGCACACAGCGGTCCTAGCTCTGAAACACTGGTTTATTCAGCTTCATGGAATATAAGAATGGGGGTTGTTTATTGAAGCTCCCGGAGCCCATCCTGGAGCTTTCCCCTTTAAACACAGAGACATGATACCTTCATCACATCTGGAAAGTCTTCCAATAGTCAATTAATAGACCGGCTCCCATTTACTGCACTCCGCGCCAGGTCTCATTTATTGTTAAAGCATATTTCTGTCATCTCTCGATCCTCACTAAGAGTTTCTGGCTGGACAAAATCCATTCGCCGTCTATAGATTGGCTCCATTTACTCATTGCAAAGTGCTGAGAGGCCATTTTCTGCCCCACAGCCTTTCCTAATAGGACTAATCCATTTTTAATCCTTAGACCTCCATCACACCGTCCTCCCCATGGACAGGCATACAAGCTTAATGTGTATTCCATACCTTGGTGCAAAACTCTACAGAGCAGACCGGTTTCCATTCAGTGACAGGTGTAACGGATGCCCAAACTCCGCGCCAAGCCCCTGCAAACCCCCATCCTCGTCTGATCATTCTGTATCATCAGCTCTATGTCAGGTAGAACTGCTTCATTCCCAAGGTGCCTGGACACTCCTCTTTGGGTTCAGAGCTCGCATATGGCACGGCTCCTCTCTTGGTGTGGGGTTTCAGTTTACCACAAGTTCACTGTGCAGCACTTGGGTATTGTATGGACTTGTCTTATGGCCAGTGCTTGAATATTCTATGGGCTCATCTCATGGTGCAAAGTTGGGGTATCTCGGTGGCTCCGGTCATGGATCGGTGCACTGGTAACTGTGGGCTTCTCTCATGGGAATTTGCTATGGGACATATCACAGACTCATCTCATGGTGTGGAGCTTGAGTAAGTCCTCTCATGGTGTGGAGCTTGAGTAAGTCCTCTCATGGTGCAGAGTTTGGGTATTCTGTTGGCTCTTCACTGGTGTGGAGCTCAGATATACCATGGACTCCACTCATGGTGTAGAGAGTGGATATACCACAAACCCGTTTCAGAGTGGCACTGGAGTATACGGCTCATTCCTCACATGGTGCAGAGCCTGGGTATATAGAGTGCTCCTCTGATGGCACAACATAGGCCGTATATATTGCTTGTGTGGATGCCAACCCAGCACTGACACAGAATCTCAAACTGCCTGTGTACTGAGGGCACAAATTCAAAGTGCTCTGCCAGCATAGCCTTGGAAAGTGCTGCCCGCAGATTGGATGGTCAGATATAGATGCTGGCTTTGGCACACAGACGTGCCAGATTAACTGTACATTGTTTTATGTGCATGGTGTATGTGAGGGAGCACATGGTTTCCATGCACTCTCGCTTTATGTGCATTGCATGAAAGGGGCTGGCCGGGCTCTGTAGTCGGGGCTGGTAGTATAGAGCAGAATGACGCCGTCATGTGGATTCTCATATTCTACATACAGGAGACGAGTCAGAACTCGTGGGGAAGCAAGTTCTTCCACATTTTTTGCTGGGGGAACGGAGTCGCTATTGGTGCCACACACTATGAAGCTCGCAGTCACGTGTAGGATCATAGAATAAAGTGCGGCTTAACGGGGAAACCTATCGATTTTCCAGTTTATACGTGAAAATATATATTTAAAGAGAGTTTGAGCGTGAAAGGAGGGATACGTGCGAATTAACAAGGATTAATGGGGGAGGGGCAGAGATCTCACTGATTTCCTACACTTAATATTTAGGAATTAACCCCGTGTGTCTGTATATATACACACACATGCTGCTCTTTAAGGGTCGCCCTCAGCAGCCGTCCTATGGGCTGCTTGTACCGACAGCTAATAAACCCGCCAGCTTTAGGGATTTTTATTAAAGCGGAATAAGATTGATCGGCTGAAAACATACGTCTGTACCAAAATCTACATGAAAAAAAAGGTAAAACATTCCCCCTTCCTCACCAGCAGCCGACGTGCCGGCCGTGGGGGAGATTCCTGTACATGGTTAATTAGGTGCAGACAGGAGGAATGGAAAGGGGTGGAAGGTAAAACTACATGGTGCACAGCTGAGTGAATAAGCCCCATGCTTTGTAGTACAGCACAGCAAGGGTTATTTTTTATCTCCTTTGTATTTGAGTTAGAGGGAGGCAGGGACCCCCCCATGCCGTCTCCTCCACGCCGCGTCTTTATTTGATATGGCAGCCTGTGTTTTGCAGTAATTGCGCCATTGTCCCTGTAATTAAGCCGAGTGCTTCTCTGACGGTTCCTTTTATACCGCGCGCGCGGAGCGGGGATGTGCACGGTGTGTCGGTGACTGCTGGCTGCTGTTTAATGGTATGTGCACAGGAATGAGGGAACACTGCCTGTTACCTTCCTCCCCTGCATCAGAATCCGTGCGCCGCTGCCTTATTGGCCAAACATTAATGCGTTGATGAGTGCGGTGCATGGGGACAATTCCTCGCGGCGCGCTTAATAAATTCCATTCATCAAAAATTATACAAGGATCCCCTCCCCCCCCCCTCTGAGTAAACAGAGAGATCAGATTGAATGAAATGATCACGTGCGAGTCCAGGGGGTGCGAGTCCGTGAGGGGGGGGGGTGCAAATCCGGGAGGGGGGTATTAATACCTGTATATTGATATCATCTTTAGCTTGACACACATACCACTACCCCTCACCCCAGAGAATGCCCGCACAACCCAACTGGCCAGACTCAAACACAAGAACGCAACAACAGCATTTAGAACTTTTTATTCCACCCCAGTGGACCAAGCAACGCTTCTACTCAATGAAAAAGTGGTCCAGGCAACGCTTCCACTCAATGAAAAAGTGAACCAGGCAACAATTCCATTCAATGAAAAAGTGGACCAGGCAATGCTTTTACTCAATGAAAAAGTGGTCCAGGCAACGCTTCCATTCAATGAAAAAGTGGACCAGGCAACAATTCCACTCAATGAAAAAGTGGACCAGGCAATGCTTTTACTCAATGAAAAAGTGGTCCAGGCAACGCTTCCATTCAATGAAAAAGTGGACCAGGCAACAATTCCACTCAATGAAAAAGTGGACCAGGCAATGCTTTTACTCAATGAAAAAGTGGTCCAGGCAACGCTTCTACTCAATGAAAAAGTGGTCCAGGCAACGCTTCTACTCAATGAAAAAGTGGTCCAGGCAATGCTTTTACTCAATGAAAAAGTGGTCCAGGCAACGCTTCTACTCAATGAAAAAGTGGTCCAGGCAACGCTTTTACTCAATGAAAAAGTGGACCAGGCAATGCTTTTACTCAATGAAAAAGTGGTCCAGGCAACGCTTCTACTCAATGAAAAAGTGGTCCAGGCAACGCTTTTACTCAATGAAAAAGTGGACCAGGCAATGCTTTTACTCAATGAAAAAGTGGTCCAGGCAACGCTTCTACTCAATGAAAAAGTGGTCCAGGCAACGCTTTTACTCAATGAAAAAGTGGTCCAGGCAATGCTTTTACTCAATGAAAAAGTGGTCCAGGCAACGCTTCTACTCAATGAAAAAGTGGTCCAGGCAACGCTTTTACTCAATGAAAAAGAGGTCCAGGCAACGCTTCTACTCAATGAAAAAGTGGTCCAGGCAACGCTTTTACTCAATGAAAAAGTGGTCCAGGCAACGCTTCTACTCAATGAAAAAGTGGTCCAGGCAACGCTTTTACTCAATGAAAAAGTGGTCCAGGCAACGCTTCTACTCAATGAAAAAGTGGTCCAGGCAACGCTTTTACTCAATGAAAAAGTGGACCAGGCAATGCTTTTACTCAATGAAAAAGTGGTCCAGGCAACGCTTCTACTCAATGAAAAAGTGGTCCAGGCAACGCTTTTACTCAATGAAAAAGTGGACCAGGCAATGCTTTTACTCAATGAAAAAGTGGTCCAGGCAACGCTTCCACTCAATGAAAAAGTGAACCAGGCAACAATTCCACTCAATGAAAAAGTGGACCAGGCAACACTTCTACTCAATGAAAAAGTGGTCCAGGCAACGCTTCCATTCAATGAAAAAGTGGACCAGGCAACGCTTCCATTCAATGAAAAAGTGGACCAAGCAACGCTTCCACTCAATGTAAAAGTGGTCCAGGCAACGCTTCCATTCAATGAAAAAGTGAACCAGGCAACAATTCCACTCAATGAAAAAGTGGACCAGGCAATGCTTCCATTCAATGAAAAAGTGGATTTTCCGGCTTGAAAAAGACATATGGAGTGGAAACGTTGCCTGGTCCATTTGGGTGGAATAACAAGATGTAAAATGCTGGTGTTGCATGATCTCTGTATTGTTTTATATCAGATAGATTGAGGAGTCCTAGGATTGCACACCCGGGTTGTAGAAAATACAGAGTGCCGCTTCCTTTATTGCACTTTTAAGGACGTTTCCCGAGGCTTTAGCCACATATTTTCCTCATTTTTATCTAGAAGTGGAATAGCCCCCCCATGGGTCTTTATGCTGCATTGGAACCAAGAATCGTGCTTTCATATCACATCATCATAGCCGGACCCCCATCTGAAATGCCCCAGTGGGGGGGGGGGAGGATGTGAAGCGGCATCCTAGGCCTCATTCATACACTAAGCAGCATGATGGGAAATATAGTCTATGTTCATTCCAGATCTCAGTGGGTCATTTGTCTCTATCGAAGCCATTGCTGGTTGCAGACCCAGTGTTCGAGCCGACAAGCTTTAACCCAAAATGTGACAGGGCAGCATGGCTTGACGTAGACACAAAGTGCAACGTCTCACCTGTGTGATGGATGTGTGGCCCAGTGGATCACTCTTATTGACGGGGCCCTATAGTGGGAATGGGCACGTAAAACAAGGCTTCTCTGCAACAGATTGGAGGCCATGTCTGTACTATGTCATCAGAGGGCACAATGGGGTACGTTTAACGATTTCCTCAGGGCTCACTCCATATCCCTAAATGTCCAAGACGGTTGATTTCATTGCGGCGTGTTCATTTGTTTTGAAATCGGACCATATTGTAGCCACTGAAACGTCGGCGACATGTCATTGCTCTCTGAATAACCCCCTTAGTTTATTACAGTAACAAAGCTATAGCACAGACCCTGGGGTGGAGGAGTACTGTCTGTGTTTGATTCTTACTTGGAGCAGGAGTCCTGTGCCACCACACCACCTTCCTCCCTCTGGGCAGGAGCTGCCATCCCTCGCTTTGCTCCGGTCCATTCCCCAAACTCCCACCTCTGATCCCTCCCTCCACTCACTTTGTTCATGATATTATTTTAAAAGGCACATTCTAGGCACCCTGATCACTTTAGCGTATTAAAATGGTCAGAATGTGTGGCGTGCCCCCTATCCTCACCCCCACTTTTGTGCTGACATCATGTTTATCAGAGCGCACGTAGCAGCGTATGTTTGGGGAGAAAGACTTGAGTCTGAGCTGTTCTTTCAGCACAGATTCATTATTCTGACCAGGAGCTTGTGTGTGAAAAGTAGGTGCGTTACACAATGTATGTTACACGATGTTCCTGTAAGAAAATAAAAACTTTTTTTTATCTGATTAAATCAAAAGAATAAATTGTCCAAATCAATTCTGAAAAATGATTGTTAGTTGCAGAAATGGCCCAAACGCCACACGTTGGTTACAGCCAGGCTGGCACAGATGTTAGGGGGTGTATGGCGAGCTCCATGGAGGGTAAATAGGACTAAACCACATTTATATTCTTCTTCTAAGGTTGAAGATGATCCACTGACAGCAGGACATGCGCCCCTCCCTCCCCCCCCTTACTGTAACTTTATCAGCACATTAATAATATCCGTATTGTGAGGCGGGATATCCCTCAGAGCTTTACAGCCGCGGAATCAGATTAAGCGACACGATGACATACAAATAACGTCAATCACAAGGAGGCTTAGCGAGGGCCGCGCCCAGGAGAGAGCGCCATCTCCGGAGATTACAGCCGACGCCGCCATGCAGGAGATAAACAGGTGATGCGGAGGGACTGATTGGAGCCGCTGCTCGCGTTCAGGCGTCCGCACCATCCATTATACGGTGAAACATAAATAATAAATCTCTGCCGCCACAGGAAGTGAAACATACAATGTATACATATATCTGGGAAGATGTGGAGCTGGTTAGGGTGGGGTGAAGGAAATCTCTGATATCAGCCCATGTGACCCTTATGAGGCTTTAGAAGATATGTCCCCCAGGTCGCGCTGCCATAGCCACAGCTCTTGATATTTACCAGGGAGGTGCCAGGCTCATGTGACCCTTGTCCTCACCATTGTTTGCCCCCTGCACTCTTCATGCACTCTCTTGTTGCTCGAGCAGTGCATCGTCCGTGTGGACTAGAAGATGAGAGGAGAGCAGCTTGATCCCGCTGCTGTTCTGCTTTCCAGTCTCCCCCGGAGAGAGCGGGATAGGCGGCGGGGGAGATAAGGATCACCGATGCCGGCTTTGCCGCTGTTCCTTCTCTGAGGAAGAGAGATAAGTGTGGATTTAAGAGAAGAAGAGCAAAGGTTTTTCACTGCAGTTTCTAAGCACTAAAGATCAAACACAGCGTAGTAACGCGGTGGAGAGACACGGAAAAAAAGATTATTCAAAAGCACTCTGTGTAGAATTTAACTGTCTGCGGCGCGTGGCGTGCGTGCGGAGACTCCAGCGTTGCTGACGGAAAATATCACTATTTCTGATTTTGCCGTTTCTTCGCCACTGTATCGGGAGACGCAGGAGGGCACCAAGGGGCCGCTTACTGCTGAGGAATTCTAGATGGATGTGCAGCGTTCACGGTGCACACTGGAGCCTGGGAAGACCCACTTTATGCGGTTTTTTTCGTGTTTTCAGGGTGTGCACAGACTGATTCACTTAACACCTGGGATGTTTCGGCGCGTCTCCAGCTGCAAATGTCATGGTGGTCATTGTCCTCAGTATAAAAGTCACGCTTATGATGTTAATGTGGAAGATGATAGCGATGCTGTGTATCCATCCCGTGTCCGGGGGACAGGTGTGTCATGGCAGAGCTTTCTCTGTAGCGGATGCACAAAGCGCCCAAAAAAGCAGCTCCTAATGCATGTTCAAACACTCACTGCTCCATGACCCGAGGTGCGAGGACAATATGCCGAGTGTGACGAGAGTCACTTTGAACTTGGGTTACATGGATCTAGAGATGTATTTGGGAGGTGCATGCCTGTGGTTCTATGTGGCCTCTCCTATGTTGAGGTATCCTGTATCTACAAGTCTAGGTGCAGGGTGTTTGTATCATCTGTGCTTCACATGAATTCTGAAATTGTTATTATCATTATTGTCTATGTTTATATGTTACTATCTGATAATAGGATTACTGTGTGGGTCTCTGTAGCCTTTTCCAACTCCCACTGGAATTCCAATCTGGAATATGCTTACATCTGTTAAAGGTTTGAATGGTCTTCATTTACCTTTCTTGTCTGGACTGGTCCATTATCAGATACTGTTTAAATCGCAATCAACGGTTTATCCTCAAAATCTGCTATTGTCCTACTGATAGGTTTTGTTGGGATGTTGTGCTCTGACCAGAATTAATCTTATTACCTGTCCCTGGTCTAATTATGTCTAAGACACAAAGACGCCAAGCAGTGATTCTCGAGCTGTTGTAGCAATACGACAAGGAGGGATTTCCCACTGTCTGCTAGGCCCCACCTAACACTATATACAGTACGATTCATTAAAGGCTCAGCTCCAGTCTGACTGTTCTAACCCCAAGGATATGCATGCTGCCTCATTTCTGGTGAATGCTATCACTGTGTTTTCAGTGTTCCTGCCCTTAAACTTTGACTAAGGTGATGAAGCACAAAAGTCTTCTGGTGGGAGGACAGAAGTCTGGCAAGGGAACAACATTAACAGATGTGACCCAGTCGGGGTACGGAGATCTGTTACAGAAACGCTTCCGACACTTGGTGTATCTCGATTACACGCCGGCTGGGTATTTTAAGTCTAGTTCCTGCGCCCCGTGTAACTGCCCCTGCTCTCTTCCTTAGAGTTTGTAAGCTTCATTCCTTTGAATGGAATTGAGTACGGATTTGGTTCGTCTAAATTTGGATTAGTTATTTTGCTTTGGTAAAGTCTCTTTTTCCTCTTTGTGTCCTGTGTTCCTATTCCCCTTTACTCTTGGTTTATAGTATATAAGAAAAATGATGGACATTAAATAAGGAAAGGATAAGCAAACGTGTCACCAAGTGTGATCAGGAAACCCAAATGTGACAGATCTTATTACCCCAGCTGGGTCACTTCTGTTAGTGCCGCTTTCCTTGCCGGACCCCCGTGTTCTCCCCAGCAGGCTTTCATTCTTTTCTCTGGTCCTTGGATGAAGCTTAAGGAAGGATACCTGTACAGAGCCTTGCTAGCATCCCCCAAAAATAATAGGACACAGTAGATCTGGGAGTTTAGAACAGCAACACCTGAGCACCTTTACAGGGTTAAATATATACAGTCTCAGGTTAGTGTGACAGCCAATAGAAAAGGACACCCTGGCATCTTACATCATAATCCCTCCCCTAGAAAATGTTGGGAGTTTCCCATGTTCTGAAGTTACTGATCCTTCTGTTTCACGGTATTTGGGACATAATTCGACTCGGACGGATAATGGCATAAGCATTGTCCTGTCTTTTCTAGGAATGTGGAGCAATGACAGTTGTGGAAGGTAAACAGATTACACCCTCACAGGCACAGGTTGGTATCAAACACAAGAGAAGGCAGGGAAATAATATAGAACACGAGGCCTGCACCTCCCAAACACATCTCTAGACCCATATACCCCAAGTTCAAAGTGACGCACGTCACACCATATCCATGATACCCCACTAGAAGAAAGTGACCCATAAAGTGTCCATCATACCGACCGCCAAAGGTCAGTAAAAGCTGAAGACCTGGTGTGGTCATCGACACATGAAATCAGAGGAAGATGAAAGCAGGGATACAAAACAAAGATGATGGGGGGTCTACTCCTCATCTTGCATCACTCTTCAAACCATGAATCAGCCGTACACCCCACCATCATCACAAACTGAGGCAAGTCTCCCCTCATTGCATCTCACTGACATTTCAGCCCTCCAGACCTCATGGAGCTCAGCCAGGAGTGAATGCAGTCCTCTGTACGGCAGAGGCTGGAGCACGGGGTCATCACTTGTGGTAGACATCACAGACCTAGTCAGACAGACCGATATCATGGCCTCAGAGGTGGTCTGATGGACATATAGGTGGGCGCACCACATGCCCGAGAACACTCAAACCATATCTCCAACCAAGCGACCTTCTGGAGTAGATGGATAGGAGCTCACCATCAGTTTGACCAACATCCTCCCTGCAGGTGTAATCCCAGGGAACGCTACAAGGCATTAGCCCAGCTAGGGCCCAGGGAACCCTGATGTGGGAATGGTCAACAAAACTGTGTTGATCAGGCTCTGTCAGGCGACTCTTAAATCTCTGACCTTTGAGAGGGAAACTCATCCCTATGTGAAGACACGTGGGTATCTCCAGCAGCAGCGGAGTCGAGGGGAAACAACATTCCCACTAGAACAGCCAAAATTATTCCAGGGCATTTTCCCCGGCACCTGATCACCTCACCATCACCTTGCCCCCTCTCGGCTTTATTTTCTCTCACTCCACCCTTTCTGTTTGTGCCGGTTCCTTCCTTCCCCGTTTACCTGTCCGTTCCTTCCCCGTTTACCTGTCCGTTCCTTCCTTCCCTCCCCCCGCTTATATGTCCGTTCCTTCCTTCCCTCCCCCTTATCTGTCCGTTCCTTCCTTCCTTCCCTCCCCCTCCCTCCCCGCTTATCTGTCCGTCCTTCCTTCCTTCCCTCCCCGCTTATCTGTCCGTCCTTCCTTCCTTCCCCGCTTATCTGTCCGTCCTTCCTTCCTTCCCCGCTTATCTGTCCGTCCTTCCTTCCTTCCCCGCTTATCTGTCCGTTCCTTCCCCCCCTCCCCGCTTATCTGTCCGTTCCTTCCTTCCCTCCCTCCCCGCTTATCTGTCCGTCCTTCCTCCCTTCCCCCGCTTATCTGTCCGTTCCTTCCTTCCTTCCCTCCCCCCGCTTATCTGTCCGTTCCTTCCTTCCTTCCCTCCCCCCGCTTATCTGTCCGTTCCTTCCTTCCTTCCCTCCCCGCTTATCTGTCCGTTCCTTCCTTCCTTCCCCGCTTATCTGTCCGTTCCTTCCTTCCCTCCCTCCCTCCCTCCCCGCTTATCTGTCCGTCCTTCCTCCCTTCCCCCGCTTATCTGTCCGTTCCTTCCTTCCTTCCCTCCCCCCGCTTATCTGTCCGTTCCTTCCTTCCTTCCCTCCCCGCTTATCTGTCCGTTCCTTCCTTCCTTCCCCCCCCGCTTATCTGTCCGTTCCTTCCTTCCCTCCCTCCCCGCTTATCTGTCCGTTCCTTCCCTCCCCGCTTATCTGTCCGTTCCTTCCCTCTCTCCCCGCTTATCTGTCCGTTCCTTCCCTCTCTCCCCGCTTATCTGTCCGTTCCTTCCCTCTCTCCCCGCTTATCTGTCCGTTCCTTCCCTCTCTCCCCGCTTATCTGTCCGTTCCTTCCCTCTCTCCCCGCTTATCTGTCCGTTCCTTCCCTCTCTCCCCACTTATCTGTCCATTCCTTCCTCACCCGCTTATCTGTCCGTTCCTTCCTCCCCCGCTTATCTGTCCGTTCCTTCCCTCCCCGCTTATCTGTCCGTTCCTTCCTTCCCCGCTTATATGTCCGTTCCTTCCTTCCCCCGCTTACCTGTCCGTTCCTTCCTTCCCCCGCTTATCTGTCCGTTCCTTCCTTCCCCGCTTACCTGTCTGTTCCTTCCTTCCTCACTTATCTGTCTGTTTCTCTCTCCCTTTCTATCCATCATTCCCCCTCAGTAAAGAGTTCTCCATGCCGCTGTCCCCGTGAGACTCTCCTGGGCCTGGATAAGGTCCAGCCCTTCACGCACTGTCACCTCTCTCTCCCAGCATGCACCAGTGCTTCCCAGCAGCCATTAATTGGCTATTGATTGCTAATTACAGGCTACGTTACAATCCTTTCACCGGCCTGGCAGGCGGCAATGCAGCTGCTACAGGAGATATGGCTGCATTATTCTATCAAAAAGGGAAAGAAAGGAGTCCACGTGAAAAGGGGCAACCTTTAAAAGATCAGCGGCGGCGGGCACAGGCCCGAGTCTCACACCGCTCTCTGCCTCATCCCCAGATTTAACCCTGCGAGGAGCAGGTCATGTGCAACGATAAACACTAAATAAAACAATTACTCAGCATCGAGACTGGACGGAGACGAAAGACAGGCCTTCACACAAAAACAAATCAATACACACTGGCAAAGACAAACCTGTTGAGCTCCTTGGCGCACACACGCACACACACACACACACGGACAGCGGGGTCACTCGCAAGGTGACTTCTACACAGTGAGCAGTGGCAAGCAACACACAGTGAATCTGCACGCGCAGTATGATAGTCGTGTATTTAGGTGGAGTTCAATGTGCAGCCTGTGATCACACCTGGGGAATTGTAGCAGATGTGATTGTGGGTATGTGAGTGTAATGGGAGATCCGAGACTGAGCTCCGGGACGTAACAGTGTGTGTAGAGAGAGAGGGGAACGTGTGTTAGGTCCAGCTATTCTACAACAATATATATTTAACTACCTAGAGCTACATTTCCAAATATATATATATATACACAGAAAGTAAAAGGACAGACAGCAGCGGGAGAGAGGAAGGAAAGGACAGACAGCAGCGGGAGAGAGGAAGGAAAGGACAGACAGCAGCGGGAGAGAGGAAGGAAAGGACAGACAGCAGCTGGAGAGAGGAAGGAAAGGACAGACAGCAGCGGGAGAGAGAAGGAAAGGACAGACAGCAGCGTGAGAGAGGAAGGAAAGGACAGACAGCAGCGGGAGAGAGGAAGGAAAGGACAGACAGCAGCGGGAGAGAGGAAGGAAAGGACAGACAGCAGCGGGAGAGAGGAAGGAAAGGACAGACAGCAGCGGGAGAGAGGAAGGAAAGGACAGACAGCAGCGGGAGAGAGGAAGGAAAGGACAGACAGCAGCGGGAGAGAGGAAGGAAAGGACAGACAGCAGCGGGAGAGAGGAAGGAAAGGATAGACAGCAGCGGGAGAGAGGAAGGAAAGGACAGACAGCAGCGGGAGAGAGGAAGGAAAGGACAGACAGCAGCGGGAGAGAGGAAGGAAAGGACAGACAGCAGCGGGAGAGAGGAAGGAAAGGACAGACAGCAGCGGGAGAGAGGAAGGAAAGGACAGACAGCAGCGTGAGAGAGGAAGGAAAGGACAGACAGCAGCGGGAGAGAGGAAGGAAAGGACAGACAGCAGCGGGAGAGAGGAAGGAAAGGACAGACAGCAGGATTCCCATTTTGAACATACCATTTGACGCTCACGCTTTACGACATCTAACCCCCCACCCAGCTTTCAGACCTGAGGAGAGGAATCCGCTGGAAAGCGCATCTTTTAAACGTAACGTTAGTCCAATAAAAAAGGTATCACTACATACTGCTATACTCGTGATTTTGGCAAACTGGACTAACACGGCTTATTGATTATATATATAAATATATAATCTCTATATAAACAGTGGCAACCTGCACAATCCACAGTGTAATGTTCTTGCCTGGGTGCACAAATCCAAAAGTATGATACAGAAAACTTCAAAAATAGGACGCACTCCAGGGCTCAGGTAAACAAAGTAAAATCGATGATTTATTAGGTATGCATTAAAAATATGTGCCCATTGGCACGAGCCGACGTTTCGGCTGTAGGAGCCTATTCCCTTGATAAAGGCCCCTGTGAGGGCCGAAACGTCGGCTCGTGCCAATGGGCACATATTTTTAATGCATACCTAATAAATCATCGATTTTACTTTGTTTACCTGAGCCCTGGAGTGCGTCCTATTTTTGAAGATATATATATATATATACACACACACACACACAGATTATAAAAGAAGGATGGGTAGACCGATACTAGGGGTTGAAATAACGACCATTTGCCCCAAATACAAAGTTGACTGAAGTGAACTGGAACCTAGGCGGAAAGTAGGGCTGAAGAAGAAAAAAAAAAAGCCCACCCAGGATGATAGAAAGTGAGAAACAGGTCCACACTGGGAGGCTATTCCATGTATCTACTACCCTTTCTATATCACTGTTACATGGAATAGCCTCCCAGTGGAGGCAGTATCTACTACCCTTTCTATATCACTGTTACTGCTCCCACTGGGAGGATATTCCATGTATCTACTACCCTTTCTATATCACTGTTACTGCTCCCACTGGGAGGCTATACCATGTATCTACTACCCTTTCTATATCACTGTCACTGCCCCCACTGGGAGGATATTCCATGTATCTACTACCCTTTCTATATCACTGTTACTGCCCCCACTGGGAGGCTATTCCATGTGTCTACTACCCTTTCTATATCACTGTTACTGCTCCCACTGGGAGGCTATTCCATGTATCTACTACCCTTTCTATATCACTGTTACTGCCCCCACTGGGAGGCTATTCCCTGTATCTACTACCCTTTCTATATCACTGTTACTGCCCCCACTGGGAGGATATTCCATGTATCTACTACCCTTTCTATAGCACTGTTACTGCCCCCACTGGGAGGCTATTCCATGTATCTACTACCCTTTCTATATCACTGTTACATGGAATATTCTCCCAGTGGGGGCAGTAACAGTGATATAGAAAGGGTAGTAGATACATGGAATACCCTCCCAGTGGGAGCAGTAACAGTGATATAGAAAGGGTAGTAGATACATGGAATACCCTCCCAGTGGGAGCAGTAACAGTGATATAGAAAGGGTAGTAGATACATGGAATACCCTCCCAGTGGGGGCAGTAACAGTGCTATAGAAAGGGTAGTAGATACATGGTATAGCCTCCCAGTGGGAGCAGTAACAGTGATATAGAAAGGGTAGTAGATACTGCCCCCACTGGGAGGATATTCCCTGTATCTACTACCCTTTCTATATCACTGTTACTGCCCCCACTGGGAGGCTATTCCATGTATCTACTACCCTTTCTATATCACTGTTACTGTCCACACTGGGAGGCTATTCCATGTATCTACTACCCTTTCTATATCACTGTTACTGCCCCCACTGGGAGGATATTCTATGTATCTACTACCCTTTCTATATCACTGTTACATGGAATATCCTCCCAGTGGGCAGTAGTACAGTGATATAGAAAGGGTAGTAGATACATGGAATATCCTCCCAGTGGGGGCAGTAACAGTGCTATAGAAAGGGTAGAGATACATGGTATAGCCTCCCAGTGGGAGCAGTAACAGTGATATAGAAAGGGTAGTAGATACAGGAATATCCTCCCAGTGGGGGCAGTATCTACTACCCTTTCTATATCACTGTTACTGCTCCATGTATCTTACCTACCCTTTCTATCTCACTGTTACTGCTCCCACTGGGAGGCTATTCCATGTATCTACTACCCTTTCTATATCACTGTTACTGCTCCCACTGGAGGATATTCCATGTATCTACTACCCTTTCTATATCACTGTTACATGGAATATTCTCCCAGTGGGGGCAGTAACAGTGATATAGAAAGGGTAGTAGATACATGGAATATCCTCCCAGTGGGGGCAGTAACAGTGATATAGAAAGGGTAGTAGATACATGGAATAGCCTCCCAGTGGGAGCAGTAACAGTGATATAGAAAGGGTAGTAAGATACATGGAATAGCCTCCCAGTGGAGCGCAGTAACAGGAGATAGATAAGGGTAGTAGATACTGCCCCCACTGGGAGGATATTCCCTGTATCTACTACCCTTTCTATATCACTGTTACTGCCCCCACTGGGAGGATATTCCATGTAACAGTGATATAGAAAGAGGTTAGTAGATACTGCCCCCACTGGGAGGATATTCCCTGTATCTACTACCCTTTCTATATCACTGTTACTGCCCCCACTGGGAGGATATTCCATGTAACAGTGATATAGAAAGGGTAGTAGATACATGGAATATCCTCCCAGTGGGGGCAGTAACAGTGCTATAGAAAGGGTAGTAGTAGATACATGGAATAGCCTCCCAGTGGGAGCAGTAACAGTGATATAGAAAGGGTAGTAGATACATGGAATATCCTAATGGGAGCAGTAACAGTGATATAGAAAGGGTAGTAGATACATGGAATATCCTCCCAGTGGGGGCAGTAACAGTGATTATAGAAAAGGGTAGTAGATACATGGAATAGCCTCCCAGTGGGAACAGTAACAGTGATATAGAAAGGGTAGTAGATACATGGAATAGCCTCCCAGTGGGAGCAGTAACAGTGAGATTAGAAAGGGGTAGTAGATACATGGAGCAGTAACAGTGAGATAGGAAGGGTAGTAGATACTGCCCCCACTGGGAGGATATTCCCTGTATCTACTACCCTTTCTATATCACTGTTACTGCTCCCACTGGGAGGATATTCCCTGTATCTACTACCCTTTCTATATCACTGTTACTGCACCCACTGGGAGGCTATACCATGTATCTACTACCCTTTCTATAGCACTGTTACTGCTCCCACTGGGAGGCTATTCCATGTATCTACTACCCTTTCTATATCACTGTTACTGCCCCACTGGAGGATATTCCATGTATCTACTACCCTTTCTATATCACTGTTACTGCCCCCACTGGGAGGATATTCCATGTATCTACTACCCTTTCTATATCACTGTTACTGCCCCCACTGGAGGATATTCCATGTAACAGTGATATAGAAAGGTAGTAGATACATGGAATATCCTCCCAGTGGGGGCAGTAACAGTGATATAGAAAGGTAGTAGATACATGGAATACCCTCCCAGTGGGAGCAGTAACAGTGATATAGAAAGGGTAGTAGATACATGGAATACCCTCCCAGTGGGGCAGTAACAGTGCTATAGAAAGGGTAGTAATACATGGTATAGCCTCCCAGTGGAGCAGTAACAGTGATATAGAAAGGGTAGTAGATACTGCCCCCACTGGGAGGATATTCCCTGTATCTACTACCCTTTCTATATCACTGTTACTGCCCCCACTGGGAGGCTATACCATGTATCTACTACCCTTTCTATATCACTGTTACTGCCCCCACTGGGAGGATATTCCATGTATCTACTACCCTTTCTATATCACTGTTACTGCCCCCACTGGGAGAATATTCCATGTAACAGTGATATAGAAAGGGTAGTAGATACATGGAATAGCCTCCCAGTGGGAGCAGTAACAGTGATATAGAAAGGGTAGTAGATACTGCCCCCACTGGGAGGATATTCCCTGTATCTACTACCCTTTCTATATCACTGTTACTGCTCCCACTGGGAGGATATTCCCTGTATCTACTACCCTTTCTATATCACTGTTACTGCTCCCACTGGGAGGCTATACCATGTATCTACTACCCTTTCTATAGCACTGTTACTGCTCCCACTGGGAGGCTATACCATGTATCTACTACCCTTTCTATATCACTGTCACTGCCCCCACTGGGAGGATATTCCATGTATCTACTACCCTTTCTATATCACTGTTACTGCCCCCACTGGGAGGCTATTCCATGTGTCTACTACCCTTTCTATATCACTGTTACTGCTCCCACTGGGAGGCTATTCCATGTAATCTACTACCCTTTCTATATCACTGTTACTGCCCCACTGGGAGGCTATCCCTGTATCTACTACCCTTTCTATATCACTGTTACTGCCCCCACTGGAGGATATTCCATGTATCTACTACCCTTTCTATAGCACTGTTACTGCCCCCACTGGGAGGCTATTCCATGTATCTACTACCCTTTCTATATCACTGTTACATGGAATATTCTCCCAGTGGGGGCAGTAACAGTGATATAGAAAGGGTAGTAGATACATGGAATACCCTCCAGTGGGAGCAGTAGTAACAGTGATATAGAAAGGTAGTAGATACATGGAATACCCCCAGTGGGAGCAGTAACAGTGATATAGAAAGGGTAGTAGATACATGGAATACCCTCCCAGTGGGGGCAGTTAACAGTGCTATAGAAAAGCAGGTAGTAGATACATGGTATAGCCTCCCAGTGGAAGCACAGTAACAGTGATATATAGAAAGGGTCAGTAGATACTGCCCCCACTGGGAGGATATTCCCTGTATCTACTACCCTTTCTATATTCACTGTTACATGGAATATCCTCCCAGTGGGGGCAGTAACAGTGATATAGAAAGGGTAGTAGATACATGGAATATCCTCCCAGTGGGGGCAGTAACAGTGCTATAGAAAGGGTAGTAGATACATGGTATAGCCTCCCAGTGGGAGCAGTAACAGTGATATAGAAAGGGTAGTAGATACAGGGAATATCCTCCCAGTGGGGGCAGTATCTACTACCCTTTCTATATCACTGTTACTGCTCCATGTATCTACTACCCTTTCTATCTCACTGTTACTGCTCCCACTGGGAGGCTATTCCATGTATCTACTACCCTTTCTATATCACTGTTACTGCTCCCACTGGGAGGATATTCCATGTATCTACTACCCTTTCTATATCACTGTTACATGGAATATTCTCCCAGTGGGGGCAGTAACAGTGATATAGAAAGGGTAGTAGATACATGGAATATCCTCCCAGTGGGGGCAGTAACAGTGATATAGAAAGGGTAGTAGATACATGGAATAGCCTCCCAGTGGAGCAGTAACAGTGATATAGAAAGGGTAGTAGATACATGGAATAGCCTCCCAGTGGGAGCAGTAACAGTGAGATAGAAAGGGTAGTAGATACATGGAGCAGTAACAGTGATATAGAAAGGGTAGTAGATACTGCCCCCACTGGGAGGATATTCCCTGTATCTACTACCCTTTCTATATCACTGTTACTGCTCCCACTGGGAGGATATTCCCTGTATCTACTACCCTTTCTATATCACTGTTACTGCTCCCACTGGGAGGCTATACCATGTATCTACTACCCTTTCTATAGCACTGTTACTGCTCCCACTGGGAGGTTATTCCATGTATCTACTACCCTTTCTATATCACTGTTACTGCTCCCACTGGGAGGATATTCCCTGTATCTACTACCCTTTCTATATCACTGTTACTGCCCCCACTGGGAGGATATTCCATGTAACAGTGATATAGAAAGGGTAGTAGATACTGCCCCCACTGGGAGGATATTCCCTGTATCTACTACCCTTTCTATATCACTGTTACTGCCCCCACTGGGAGGATATTCCATGTAACAGTGATATAGAAAGGGTAGTAGATACATGGAATATCCTCCCAGTGGGGGCAGTAACAGTGCTATAGAAAGGGTAGTAGATACATGGAATAGCCTCCCAGTGGGAGCAGTAACAGTGATATAGAAAGGGTAGTAGATACATGGAATATCCTCCCAATGGGAGCAGTAACAGTGATATAGAAAGGGTAGTAGATACATGGAATATCCTCCCAGTGGGGGCAGTAACAGTGATATAGAAAGGGTAGTAGATACATGGAATAGCCTCCCAGTGGGAGCAGTAACAGTGATATAGAAAGGGTAGTAGATACATGGAATAGCCTCCCAGTGGGAGCAGTAACAGTGAGATAGAAAGGGTAGTAGATACATGGAGCAGTAACAGTGATATAGGAAGGGTAGTAGATACTGCCCCCACTGGGAGGATATTCCCTGTATCTACTACCCTTTCTATATCACTGTTACTGCTCCCACTGGGAGGATATTCCCTGTATCTACTACCCTTTCTATATCACTGTTACTGCACCCACTGGGAGGCTATACCATGTATCTACTACCCTTTCTATAGCACGGTTACTGCTCCCACTGGGAGGCTATTCCATGTATCTACTACCCTTTCTATATCACTGTTACTGCCCCCACTGGGAGGATATTCCATGTATCTACTACCCTTTCTATATCACTGTTACTGCCCCCACTGGGAGGATATTCCATGTATCTACTACCCTTTCTATATCACTGTTACTGCCCCCACTGGGAGGATATTCCATGTAACAGTGATATAGAAAGGGTAGTAGATACATGGAATATCCTCCCAGTGGGGGCAGTAACAGTGATATAGAAAGGGTAGTAGATACATGGAATACCCTCCCAGTGGGAGCAGTAACAGTGATATAGAAAGGGTAGTAGATACATGGAATACCCTCCCAGTGGGGGCAGTAACAGTGCTATAGAAAGGGTAGTAGATACATGGTATAGCCTCCCAGTGGGAGCAGTAACAGTGATATAGAAAGGGTAGTAGATACTGCCCCCACTGGGAGGATATTCCCTGTATCTACTACCCTTTCTATATCACTGTTACTGCCCCCACTGGGAGGCTATACCATGTATCTACTACCCTTTCTATATCACTGTTACTGCCCCCACTGGGAGGATATTCCATGTATCTACTACCCTTTCTATATCACTGTTACTGCCCCCACTGGGAGAATATTCCATGTAACAGTGATATAGAAAGGGTAGTAGATACATGGAATAGCCTCCCAGTGGGAGCAGTAACAGTGATATAGAAAGGGTAGTAGATACTGCCCCCACTGGGAGGATATTCCCTGTATCTACTACCCTTTCTATATCACTGTTACTGCTCCCACTGGGAGGATATTCCCTGTATCTACTACCCTTTCTATATCACTGTTACTGCTCCACTGGGAGGCTTATCATGTATCTACTACCCTTTCTATAGCACTGTTACTGCTCCCACTGGGAGGCTATTCCATGTATCTACTACCCTTCTATATCACTGTTACTGCTCCCACTGTGGAGGATATTCCCTGTATCTACTACCCTTTAATATCACTGTTACTGCCCCCACTGGGAGGATATTCCATGTAACAGTGATATAGAAAGAGTAGTAGATACATGGAATATCCTCCCAGTGGGGGCAGTAACAGTGCTATAGAAAGGGTAGTAGATACATGGAATAGCCTCCCAGTGGGAAGTAACAGTGATATAGAAAGGGTAGTAGATACATGGAATATCCTCCCAATGGGAGCAGTAGTGATATAGAAGGGTAGTAGATACATGGAATAGCCTCCCAGTGGGAGCAGTAAAAGTGATATAGAAAGGGTAGTAGAAACATGGAATATCCTCCCAGTGGGAGCAGTAACAGTGATATAGAAAGGGTAGTAGATACATGGAATATCCTCCCAGTGGGAGCAGTAACAGTGATATAGAAAGGGTAGTAGATACATGGAATATCCTCCCAGTGGGGGCAGTAACAGTGATATAGAAAGGGTAGTAGATACAGGGAATAGCCTCTCAGTGGGGGTAGTATCTTCCACTCTTTCTATGTCAGTGATGGTTGCAGCCGGTGATCATATATAAAACATTTAGTTTAGACAGGTCGGGGGGATATATTAGAGGGGATAAGTAAAAATAATGGCAGTTTTGGTTGAGGGGACACGTCAGAGGAGATGGGGGTCTGTTTGGCCCGGGAGCGGCGCGGCACGGAATACATTTGCGGTGGAGAAAGTCTCATTTTAATTTGATCTCCTCCAGTGGTGCGCGGTGGGCGAGCGCGCCTGGAGGGATAGACTCGATTTTGTTTGGTCTCGGGTGGTGTGGCTGGAAGGTCCTTATCTCGGGGAGACGGAGAGTGTGATTTAGCTGCAATATACCGAGGCCCGGCCAGAAGGAGGACAATTAGCATGTTTATTACACTAACGGTGTGATCCTGGAGGAGTGGAGCGGGCGCAGAGTCCAGCATGGTAGCCCAGTGACTAGTGCCTGTAGGCAATGATCCGGACTCCTGAGCGGGGCCCTCAGACACCAGCTGCTGGTTAAACCTTAACCACAAACACCTGTCATGACTGAGAGCCTCCTGCTTGAGCATAGGTTGAATGTACGGTGTCAGACATCAGCCTGTGACGAGAGTCATGAATAAAGCAGAATAATATATCATGAGATTCAGCACTTCCTCCTTATTGTCTTCTCGCCTGGTCGCCCCCTCCTCTCACCTGAGTGCTATTTATTCACTCCAAGCGCCCCCTCGCCGCCCCAGCTCAGACGTCACCTGCTCCACGGTGTTCCTTAAAGTCCCTTTATATCAAGGAGTCCAGGGAGCCCGGCCAGACCTCGCAGGGAACTTCTCGAGGTGTCTCTAATGCTCCTCTCACCAAACACAGTATCATTTTCTGGTATTACGCCTCAGCACCTCAATATGAACGAGGATAGTGTCCCATGTCTTCATCACTCTCATTGATAGATCAACCCACCACCACCACACACCTCCCTCCCTCTCCACACACACACACATCTCTCCATCTCCGTCCTCCTGTCTCATTTGTGTCTCATTTTCAGACACATCGTTTCAGTCTCTTCCATCTGTGTGTGGTTCTTTCCATCCTTCCAGGACTCTGACCTTCTGCTTCTTACTCTTCTCCCTTGGTTTTCCCTCTGGTTATCCAGCACCGGTGCGTGCACTTTTTGGGGAGTATGGAATGTCCCCCATGCTCTTGTCTGGTACTGGTGTGACTTCTGGACGTTTCTCTGTGGCCGCCCCTCATTTCTGCCATCGTCTTCTTTCCAGTTCTGTTCCTTCTCCCGATTTTCCCATTATATTCACTTTTCATCCCTTTCTACAGGTTTGACCTCTCTTTGCCTTTGATCCAGTGAGCAGGTTTTTTTGCTGGACTCTTCGTTTTCGTCCGTACGTGGCACTTGATGACGTTTGAGGATTCCATTTGTCACTTTATGGGGTTTCTCTTTTGTAACCCCAGAACTAGCACAGCCATCACTGGTGTCTCCTTCACATATCCCTCACGACTCCTGTTTTCTCATCATCTTTTCTACCTCCCCATCTTGCTCTCCATCTTCTGCTGGTCTGCTCCCAGTCCTTCACACACATTTGGGTTTCGAGTCCATCTTAGTCCCCTCCATCTTCTCCCAGTCCTTCACACACATCCGGGTTTTGAGTCCATCTTGCTCCCGTTTCTTCGCAGTCCTGTCCCCGGCAGGCTTGGCATTCGGCTTCAGACATGTCCATAAAATAGGCGAGCAGCGAGGCTGTGATTACAGAAGACCAAGGGTATGGAGAGGACGCAGAGGAGACATCTGTGTGTGGAATTACAATCACAACCGAGACTTCCTGTAAAGTGTCTTTTCCAATCCTAGACGTCTGCTCAGTGAAGAGCGGCTATTGCGCTGGTTTTCCCATTTCTCATCCTCTTGAACCTTGAATCCCGGGACATCTGGGGAAAAAAAAGGCCCTGGCCAAGATAGACTTTTTTTAAACAGGAGATCTGCCTTGACTGGGAGTCCATGATGGAGCTCACGTGCTCCTCACTCATTCGTAGGTTTGCGTTTCGCCCGGTCACTTCATTTAGAAGGATTATATATTCTGTAAAATGTTGTGGCTCCAGAACTGAGAGAATCACAGAAACTATTATGTTTCCTGCTGCCTTAAATCTTCCATATTCATTAATTCCAGGATACCAGAAACGCTAACGAGATCCCGACCATCGCCACGAGCTGCCCGTTCATCAGAATAAGCCAGGTCATCACTGATGGGAAGTATGGGGCGAGTCACAGTCTTGGGCTGTTAAAATCTGCTTCTGAGCCAAAGGTTTTGAGGATTTTTTCCTTACCCTAGTGGAAATTGTTTATCTTGTGAAAGTGCTGGGCCTTCCCTGCAGCTTTGCGGAGCACGAGGTGCTCCACCATGGCCAAGAACTGACGGTTTCTCAGGAGAAAGTCAAGCAACGTTCATTATTGTGGAGTCAAGAAGTAATTGCTTGTGTGTTTAAGGAGGTGCAGTCGGAAATTGATTTGGACTGAGGGCAGGACGCCTTCTTTTGGATCAACAGTGTGTGTGTGAAAGGTCGAGCTTGATGGATTAGAGTCGCTGGTTCTGTACACGCTTTTATGTCGTCGCACTGAAATGCTTGGAGATGGTAGATATTTACTGGTTTAAAGATCAAATCAGAAATGTGGTGTAGATTTTACGTGAAAAATTGATACGAGACTCCAGAAAAGCCAAATATTAAAAAAAATATCTCCAACAAGGCTACAATGGTCCACGTTTTAGCAGTAAGTAACAAGGGAGCGACAAACCCCATCATTAAGGTGAACCCGCGGAGCTGCACGGAGCGGAGAATGGAGCGGCATCTCTAGGTCACTATAACAGAAGAATGAAAACCTCTATACAGTTACTGCCCTTTGGAACTTCACGTTTTCTTCCGAATTAAACCTCTGCTTCAGGTACCTAAATCATGGATGGTGATCTTTGACCTTTGTGATCAATCCTCAAAACAACAACAAACCCTGTCCCTGTAAAAAAAGTCTGAGCTTAGAGCACGAAAATCCCCTCCATCATCATCATCATCACACCCAATATCCGCAGTATACACCCAATATCCCATGCTCCCCAGTATACACCCAATATCCGCAGTATACACCCAATATCCCATGCTCCCCAGTATACACCCAATATCCGCAGTATACACCCAATATCCCATGCTCCCCAGTATACACCCAATATCCGCAGTATACACCCAATATCCCATGCTCCCGCAGTATACACCCAATATCCCCAGTATACACCCAATATCCCATGCTCCCGCAGTATACACCCAATATCCCATGCTCCGCAGTATACACCCAATATCCCATGCTCCCGCAGTATACACCCAATATCCCATGCTCCCGCAGTATACACCCAATATCCCATGCTCCCGCAGTATAAAACCGAACGGTTTTAATAGACACACCAACAGCAGGGACACTCCACACCCGTTTGGCTTTCAATGTATACATCCACTGGAGCTTAGCCATAAAATCAGAGCGCAGTGAAACACTCATACCATTCTGGTGCAATGAGAATCCATCAGCTCATACCATGGGAGACAACTGTCCTCATTCGAAGATCGTTTTAGAAGCTATTGTGGAATGGTATGGAGAGACTGAATCAGCACCAGAAAGGACGGGTGGAGATTTCCTGCCCACAGACACAGGAGATTGGTTTGTGCCATTTAGAATTGCCCTCTCCTTCGCTATGAGCAGCTCTAGGTCCCTGGTCATGAAGGTCCTCATGCGCCTGGAACGCTGGGCCTATCCTACCAATAAGTAACAGATGAGCAGAGCCGGTAATCACAGCCAGCGCCAGTCTATCCGGATTTGCCAATTCCGAAGACCAGCTTTCTCCCTCCCTCTGACAGAACTGGTGCACAGACGGGAAAGACACAGAGGGAAAAAGAGCAGGAGGAGATAATAATCAGAAAAGGAAAATCAGCCGGAGGTGGCGGACAACTTGGCCGAGGGTTTTGGGAAAAGAAAGACTCAAGGGATTCTTCTCTATGGTGAAGAATGATTGACGGCCATTACAAGTAGACACTCAATTTAGAAGATGACCAGATCTCATTAAGATCGAGGAGATAAATCTGTGTTGAGACATTCCTTGAGATTATATTTACTAAAACTGAAAAGTCACGACACAAATTGCTAGAAATGCTTAAAAGATGCCGGCCCAGATCGATTTCCAAGCTCTTCTTCCACTCACACGGCCACAGACAGATCCACTAATAAGCGCCAGATTAAGCCCTACCTGCTGCCTATCTGGGGAGGATTAGGGCTTCTTACCCACCACGTCAGTGAAAATCAATAAGACACAGGGACAATCTCTGGCAGATGGAGAACCGGGCCCTGGCTGCCATCTCGGCAAGCACTTAAAGTATAATTAGAGGCTGGAAAGTTTTTTAACTTGATTTCTAGATTCAATTCTTCCAAAAATGTGAAATCACGAAGTCAGTCTGCATGGATGACACTGTGATGATGTCATAATCCATCTGAAAGCTCACTTTCCTATTATCTAGAAATTTGGTTGACATAAGCCAAGTAACGAATGGATCAGGTTTCACCATAACGGGTCCAGTAATACACGGACCTGAGCGCCCCAAGCTGTAAATGTCTGTGATGCCCAGATAATGGATCTTTCACGGTTTTTGAATAACCTGACTTCAAGGTACAGATTACTTAAGGTCATTCGTACACAAAGATAAAATGTATCTCCGCTTCTTCCCCTCACGTCCCAAACATCCAAACAGTAAACACGTCATGGGAGACCGACTGGTGAAATATATTACCACCGAGCGCATAACTCAGAGTTCTCGTACATTTAAAGTATCTCAGAGGGTCCCAATTGAACGTCAGAGGCTCATAACGGGAGCTGAATTTCCATAATAAATCTTCAGGAACCCTTAAAGCTGCTCTGGAAATAAAATTCACTGGGCGGGTTGGATTCCCGTCCTCTGATATCTATCCTTGGAAACCCCATGTCGAAAGTAGAACAAATGCCTGCGCGTAAGCCTGCAATACGTGTGGCTTTTAACCATTATTTAGGTGTATGTTTTGTAAAAGTCAGATGCTCAGGCTATTTCTGGATTTGCTGGTACTTTAGTAAAAGATGGGAAATCGTTGTGTTCCATAATGCCGCCCGCTACGCCATCAACAATACCCCCCTAGACGCTCTGTCGAGCCCTGTACTCTCTGATCTGGACATTTGCTGGAAAATTTACTACAGCGATAAAGCGATTGAATTTTATATGGTATCTGAGCTGGACCTTATCAACCGCGTACTGGGTGGAGAACGGGTCAACTTCAAAGCCGAAGAGAAGATATTGAGGCCAGAAAGCTACCTAAATATTACAGATGGATTTCTTACAGTAACGAGTGTTTGCATGGATAAAAGGGTTTTGCCGAGCCTCGCCGAGATGTGGCTTTGTTAAAATAGATGAAAATATGTTGTATTTTGACAGTAACCATGGAGATGTTACATTCCATTAGCCGTCAGTGGGAGACGCAGAGACATTACAGCTCCCATAGACATCGTAACACCACTTACTTATTTTGTCCTGTGAGTATTAACGATGCACTCCCAAAACGAGAGGATTTCCATGAAGAAAGTCTGATGGTTTGTGTCCAACGCAAACAAGTACTGCTCCACATTATGGTTTATTGATCAGCAGCGGAGAGAGCAAAGGGTCCCATGTGTCACACCTCTATGTCCCATTAAGGACAGGTGTTTTGCCACCTCGGGTGATAGAACTTGTGTCCTGGTGATGTCTATTTCTTCTCCAGGTTTCGCCTTTTTGTATTCTTGGAACTCCTCCCTCTTAATGGTTTCCTGTTGCATGGTTTTGCTCCCCCATGTCACATAGGGCTCTGTGGTCTCCTAGTCATTTTTCCACCCTCCTCGGTTTTCTCATTTCTGCATGCATGTGGTCTTCTAGTGCCACACTTTCTGTAGCTTATTTTGTCGTCTTCTCAGTTTTCCTCCATCTTGCTGACTTTGTCTCACTCGCTCTCTTTCTCCCTCTCACTGGATTGAGTCATAATGCGTTGTTGTTCTCCACACTTTACATTTCTACTTCTGAGTTTACCTTCCTTGATCTCTATTTGACCATCTGCTGCCTACGTCCACCCAGCAGCAAGTAAAAGCCTCCATAGGCTGGCAATGACTATCCAGTCAAGTTATTCAGCTCATTCGTCCACCCTAAGGACATAATCAGCTGAGACTGATCCCTTGGCTTCACCTTTAGCATCCCTCAGATCTGTGCATGCGTTAAGCATCAGAAAAACATTGCACGTGTCATCTGGCACAAGTTACAGGACTTTCTCAAGGTGTCCAAGATGGACTTAAGTGAAGAGTACCTTGCCGTTTTCCATTGTTCCCGGGAATCCTGAGGGTGATATGCAGGTTCCTGATGGCTGGACAATGCAAAGAGCAAATAAAGCTTGACTGACCTTCACATGATGAACCATGACAGATTCAAACCTGTGGGTGTCATATATTTGCTCTATATGCCATGTCGCTCATAAAGGATGCATTGAACAGGGATCCATGAGTGTCCCCAGTAGACGGGAGAGACATGGCTGGTCTTGCAGTATATGTTTCAGGTAAACATTTGACCAACACAATAGAAGGATGAAATAAAGGATGACCAGGCTTATTGTGGTGGCACATAGTCTCCAGGGTGATGTCATGTGATTGGTCTTTTCATTTAGACATATACATGCCAGTTAGACATGCCTAGAGACATTAATTTCTGTTGTCATACTTCTGCCCCCCTAGCCGCTTGGTGCGACATGGGCCAACCTTGTAGTCCTTCAGCACCATTACGTAAGCCGTGACCATTATTCGCGACAGAAGACACGGCATGCATGACAGGTTGATGCATTTTCTTCCTCCATTATTCTTCTATTTTGGAGACCATTCGTTTTCTTGCCACTGCCCGATTTCTGTGCTCATGGTAGAAGCCATAAACACAACGTTGCCGCCTCGAGGGGATTAGGGCACATGTTTAATACGCCGCTGTGCAGCTCTCCATTCCACATTAAATGCAATTAATGGCTTGGAAAAAAGAGCTGCACCAGGCCCGTTCCTTCCCCTCCTTCCTCCAGATGCCGTCTGTCATCTCTCTGCACTAAAAAGGCACAATGATTGGAGCCCAACGTGCCTTGGATACACCACCCCACACAACACATGTGTAATAGAACTGGAGAGAATTCGGGTCAAGGAGAAAGAGTGGGATTGGAACAATGGTGGAAAATAGCCACCAGATAGAGTTAAGAAGCGGTTGGGAGCTAGGATGGTGGAGCCACTGTTTAGTTTTCTCTGCGGCAGAGGATTCAGAGATCGGGTAGGAGTTAAATGGGGTCACAGTGCACAGTAACCAAACCTGGAGCACCCCCCCCCCCCTAGGACTCAGGCATACAATGTAATAGATGTCCTATGAACATCCTGAGTGCAGCCTGGGGTGGGACCCCTTGACACGTCCTGCAAAGGATCCAGAGCCCCTTGACACGTCCTACAGAGGATCCGGAGCCCACGTACACAGAGATCAGAGAGAAGGGGTTAGTGGAGCATTGTTAGCACTTATCTGCAGGCCAAAAGGTTAAATGAGAAGTCACTCAATGGAATGAAGCTCATCACGTGTTGCTCCATAAAATGCCGAGACATAATAATCCTAACATCACATGGGGCTGAACTACCCGAATGTCCGCTGAATCAAGTCATAGACTGCTGGCTGAAGCGGGGGGTCCATCGTTAATGTAGGCTGTACATGTACGTACAGACATACGCAAGTTATTTATATCCTGTTCTCCAGGCTTGGGATGAAGTTTGATGTGAGCATGTGGATAAAGAGTCTTCATCCCCCAATGCTTCTGCTGCAGCTGAAACCCAAGCCCACAGAACATGTCAGGTGCATTGATTGTCCGGTGACATTGAGCGGTGCAGGGCTGGCGTGCAGAGACTGCTCTCTGAAACCATAGCTTTCTTCTCTCGCACCAGACGTGATGGGTCATGAATCTCTGAGGCTATAGATTTCATCAGCCGGGCCTCATGTGGCCCATCGATCCCTGGAACGTGCACCGAGATGGTCCCAATCCATTGCTGACCCTTTCTGCGCCGCAGATTTGATGGTTTTCTGGAAATTTCCATTACAGCAAGAGAGTAAGACAAAAAGAAAGAAATAACCTGCTGAAAACGTTGCCGCAGCATCGCTCCATGCTGCCATCTTTATGAGTCAGCCGCAACACAAGGAAAACATAAGCGTGTAAAACGTCAAAGACCAGTGACATCACAGACCGCCAACAAACCACAGCTCTAAGACTCGACCTCACGTTCTCCCAGGTGACACCTGGCACAGTGGTTTTATTCATTTTTATTATCATCAGTTTCCTTTTAACAACGGGTTTAGCGCTGCCTCTGGGCAGGAAACATGTGACCTTATCCAGATTTCAGACATCATGGCATGTCCACGCACCCAACGCCAAGCCTCATCCTCTACAAACGGGTCAGGACACCAAAAGGAGATGTGTTTCACTGAGGTTCTTCCTGTGGTGGGGACAAGCTATAGGGCGGGTGATGAATTAAACCCGTTGTGCATTACACGAGAATCCTTCGACATTCTCGTATGAGCAGTAAGTCAAGTCTGTGTAAGGAGACTGGAGCTCCATACTAAAAGGCCTCTGGCAGGAATCCACAGCAGGAGATTTAACCCTGAACCACAGACTCCACAGCAATAAGACTCACAGTAATGTGCGGTGTGAGTGGGTCTTATTACTGTGGAGCTCTGTCATACACACTACACAAACACTAATGAGTTCTATTGCTTTGGATCCTGTGATACGCTCATACATACTGCACATTACTGTGAGTTTTATTGCTGTGGATTCTGTGATACAGTAATGTGTGGTGTGTATGAGCGTGAGTTTTATTGCTGTGGATTCTGTGATACGCTCATACACACTGCACATTACTGTGAGTTTTATTACTGTGGAGCTCTGTGATACACTCATACACACTGCACATTACTGTATCACAGAGCTCCACAGTAATAAAACTCACAGTAATGTGCAGTGTGTATGAGTGTATCACAGAATCCACAGCAATAAAACTCACAGTAACGTACGGTGTGTATGAGTGTGAGTTTTATTGCTGTGGAGCACTGGGATACACTCATACGTGTCACATGTTTTTAGGGGGACGGACAACATTTCATCCATCGCTCCAGGCAGCATAGTGGCTTGGGTCGGCCCTGACCTCATCCTAGAGTCACGGTGTAATGACAGTGACATGTTTAATGGTCAGCCCCCCTAAGGATCACAATGTACAGTGCAGTTTTTGATGACTGCATCCCTGCCATGAGTATCCTGCGACAACGACTGCATCCCTGCCATGAGTATCCTGCGACATCGACTGCATCCCTGCCATGAGTATCCTGCGACAATGACTGCATCACTGCCATGAGTATCCTGCAACAACGACTACATCAATGCCATGAGTATCCTGCGATGTTGTCGCAGGATACTCATGGCAGGGATGCAGTCGTTGTCGCAGGATACTCATGGCAGTGATGCAGTCGTCACAGGATACTCATGGCAGTGATGGCTCATGTAATCTGCATATTTTTTATCAATTCTTTTTGTTTTCTTGGATAAAACTTGTCAATCTTATGGTTGGCGTCTAAACTCTCAGTACGCGCCGATGTGGTGACACATTGAAGAGAGACAGCAGATTTGATGAAATTCATTTTTCAGTAGGGTACAGAATGTAATTAAGCTGCGGCCCCCGTTTGCTTTGTCTCGACGACTCCGGTTATTCAATGCACTATTTTATTTTTAAGCCCGGCAGATTGCCCATTTTATTTCAGCTTTAATTACATGGATTGATACATGACTTTACTATGTACAGTAACAAGGATTACATCACATTTATTTGGGATTGGCCGTGTGTTCCAGGTTGAAGCAGGAGGTTTTCCTCGGATAATTTGTGCCACTTTAAGATGATGCTCAGGTCCAACATCATTAAGAAAAAATGGCAAGTTATCAGAATTGGGAGAAAACTGCACAATAAGAGGAAAATGAAAATTATTGTAAAATATTCATTCAGGAGTCCCCAAAAATAACAATGGGAATCCGGAATCGTTTATATCTGTCATGACAACAAAGTGACCGACCGGAAGGAATATTAAATAATATGCAAGTGCATAATGTACTCATCATCACCAAGTGCACCGTCATCACCACATGTCTGCCTTGTCGGCCAAACACTGCCCCATTAATGGCGGTTTTAAACTGTAATCTTGTTTACCATCCACGGCTGTCATTGTCCTGTTTTGTCTAGGAATGTTGGGCAAATGTTTATCCCTTTATCTGTTCTAGTCTAATTATGTTCCAAATGCTGTTTTAGCAGAAGGAGCAGTAACATCAGAAACCCTCACAACATTTTCTAGGGGAGGTTTTGTGTATGTAAATTACCCATGTTTGACCATGTAAATAGCTGTGCCTGTCACCAATAAAACTCAGTTACATTTTGACCCTGAAAGCCTCCAGATATACAGCCTCATGTTATTTCTGGGGGAGGCTAGCAGGCTCTCTACGTGTCCCAGGCCTTAAACTTCAAAAGAGGACTGGAGGAAGGCACGCGTGTCTGCCAGGTGAGAGCAGGGGAGTCCAGCAAGGAAGTGGCATTGACAGTTGAGACCCGGTTGGGGAACTGAGATCTGTTAAACCGGCACCATCATCACTATCTACAACATCACCACAACCACATACACTGTCATCATAACCGTCACCACTATTAACATAATAACCATCTTCGCACAATGCAATGTCCCGCAACGTTGTCATCAAGTGAATGGTCCTATCCTGAGGAGACGGAGGTCCCTTGGGTAATCGCGTATAATCTATCACGCCCCACATGAAGGGCTTATCACGGTGCTCTTATGTGACACAATCCATAGGAGCTCCCACCGTCTCCATGTGTCAGGGATCTGCCGTGTCCGATTCATAGCCGACATATTATTTATTTGAAGTCGAAAATGTCAGGTATTCAATTTAATATTCGTGCACTTAAACTGCCCACGGCGGCTCCAGTGGAATTTTTTGTCCCATTATAGCGCTGGGAGTGCAAGGACATAATGATCCAAAATGCTGGTACAGACTGTGCAAGGCCATTAGCAAAGCAAGGAATACGCCAGTGGAGGGTGGGAGGACCCAGTGAGGCAGAAAGGAACAATGGGATGAAATGTGAGACCGTGTAAGGGACGGCAGGACGCTACTGCAAACACAGTGATTTAAGGAACTACAGCAGGAAGGAGTGAGGAAGCACACAATATGGGGGGGGGGAATGTGTCATACAGGCTCATGGCAATATAACGCGGGAGGGATGGAGGATCGTATTGGGAACTCAAGAGAGAAGAAAACTCTATGGGAACTGAAATGCCAAAGGGGAGACCATATCTAGCCATCACTATACGGTAGGTGGAAAGGCAGTCAAAGTAATAAAGGGATTGTGTCACACGCAAAACAAAGAGATGAAGACCAAGGATAATGAAGAATGAGCGACAGGGTAGTGGAGGATATAGAAGTGTTGGGTAATTGAATCGTGGATATAATACAATGTTGCAGAGGAAATGTTGGGATCATCGGGATAGAGTTGAGGATAACAATGCTGCAGAGGAGACGTTGGGCTACAGTTGCGGATAATACAATGCTGCAGAGGAGACGCTGGGAGATTGGGATAGAGTTGAGGATAATGCAGTGTTGCAGAGGAAACATTGGGTCATTGGGTTAGAGTTGGGGATAATACAATGCTGCAGAGGAAACATTGGGTCATTGGGTTAGAGTTGGGGATAATACAATGCTGCAGAGGAAACATTGGGTCATTGGGTTAGAGAGTTGAGGATAATACAATGCTGCAATGTTTCCTCTGCAACATTGTATTATCCAACTCTAACCTAATGACCCACTATTTCCTCTGCAGCATTGCATTATCCTCAACTCTAACCCAATGACCAATGTTTCCTCTGCAGCATTGTATTATCCCCAACTCTAACCCAATGACCCACTATTTCCTCTGCAGCATTGTATTATCCTTAACTCTAACCCAATGACCACTATTTCCGCTGCAGCATTGCATTATCCTTAACTCTCTATCCCAATGACCAATGTTGCAGAGGAGACGCTGGGTCATTGGGTTAGAGTTGAGGATAATGCAGTGCTGCAGAGGAAACATTGGGTCATTGGGTTAGAGTTGGGGATAATACAATGCTGCAGAGGAAACACTGGGTCATTGGGTTAGAGTGGGGATAATACAATGCTGCAGAGGAAACATTGGGTCATTGGGTTAGAGAGTTGAGGATAATACAATGCTGCAATGTTTCCTCTGCAACATTGTATTATCCAACTCTAACCTAATGACCCACTATTTCCTCTGCAGCATTGTATTATCCCCAACTCTAACCCAATGACCCACTATTCCTCTGCAGCATTGCATTATCCTCAACTCTAACCCAATGACCAATGTTTCCTCTGCAGCATTGTATTATCCCCAACTCTAACCCAATGACCCACTATTTCCTCTGCAGCATTGTATTATCCTTAACTCTAACCCAATGACCACTATTTCCGCTGCAGCATTGCATTATCCTTAACTCTCTATCCCAATGACCAATGTTGCAGAGGAGACGCTGGGTCATTGGGTTAGAGTTGGGGATAATACAATGCTGCAGAATAGACGTTGGGTCATTGGGTTAGAGTTGGGGATAATACAATGCTTCAGAATAGACGTTGGGTCATTGGGTTAGAGTTGGGGATAATACAATGCTGCAGAGGAGACGCTGGGTCATTGGTATAGAGTCGAGGATAATGCAGTGCTGCAGAAGAAACATTGGGTCATTAGGTTAGAGTTGGATAATACAATGCTGCAGAGGAAACATTGGGTCATTGGGTTAGAGAGTTGAGGATAATACAATGCTGCAATGTTTCCTCTGAAGCATTGTATTATCCAACTCTAACCCAATGACCCACTATTTCCTCTGCAGCATTGTATTATCCAACTCTAACCCAATGACCCACTATTTCCTCTGCAGCATTGTATTATCCCCAACTCTAACCCAATGACCCACTATTTCCTCTGCAGCATTGTATTATCCAACTCTAACCCAATGACCCACTATTTCCTCTGCAGCATTGCATTATCCTCAACTCTAACCCAATGACCCACTATTTCCTCTGCAGCATTGCATTATCCTCAACTCTAACCCAATGACCCAATGTTTCCTCTGCAGCATTGTATTATCCTTAACTATCTAACCCAATGACCAATGTTGCAGAGTAGACGTTTGTTCATTGGGTTAGAGTTGGGGATAATACAATGCTGCAGAGGAGACATTGGGTCATTGGGTTAGAGTTGGGGATAATACAATGCTGCAGAATAGACGTTGGGTCATTGGGTTAGAGTTGGGGATAATACAATGCTGCAGAGGAGACATTGTATTATCTCCAACTCTAACCCAATGCTGCAGAATAGACGTTGGGTCATTGGGTTAGAGAGTTGGGGATAATACAATGCTGCAGAGGAGACATTGGGTCATTGGGTTAGAGTTGGGGATAAAACAATGCTGCAGAGGAGACATTGGGTCATTGGGTTAGAGTTGGGGATAATACAATGCTGCAGAGGAGACATTTATTCATTGGGATATAGTTGGGGATAATACAATGCTGCAGAGGAGACATTGGGTCATTGGGTTAGAGTTGGGGATAATACAATGCTGCAGAGGAGACATTGGGTCATTGGGTTAGAGTTGGGGATAATACAATGCTGCAGAGGAGACGCTGGGTCATTGGGATAGAGTTGGGGATAATACAATGCTGCAGAGGAGACATTGGGTTAGAGAGTTGGGGATAATACAATGTTGCAGAGGAGACATTGGGTCATTGGGTTAGAGTTGGGGATAATACAATGCTGCAGAGGAGACGCTGGGTCATTGGGATAGAGTTGGGGATAATACAATGCTGCAGAGGAGACATTGGGTTAGAGAGTTGGGGATAATACAATGTTGCAGAGGAGACATTGGGTCATTGGTTAGAGTTGGGGACAATACAATGCTGCAGAGGAGACGCTGGGTCATTGGGATAGAGTTGAGGATAATACAATGCTGCAGAAGAAACATTGGGTCATTGGGTTAGAGTTGGGGATAATACAATGCTGCAGAGGAGACATTGGGTCATTGGGTTAGAGTTGGGGATAATACAATGCTGCAGAGGAGACATTGGGTCATTGGGTTAGAGTTGGGGATAATACAATGCTGCAGAGGATGGGTCATTTGGGTTGGTAGGGTTGGGGATAATACAATGCTGCAGAGGAAATAAATTGCGACGTCTCAGAATATAATGGAGCTCAGGATTTGATGGTCTGTGATAGGAGTCCCACAGAAGAGCGTGCGCTGCACAGAGGGGCGCTGCACAGAGGGGCGCTGCACAGAGGGGCGCTGCACAAGCAGTTGAACCCTTGGAGAGAGAGAGGACACGTGCAGAGTCCAATCATCTCCCACATATCCAAGATATTTCCCATGTCCATCATTTAGCGGTGAAGCCTGTGGCTCGCACAGTGCGGCGATCGTTTATTATTGACCTCATTCTATAGGATTTTCATAAAATTATGACCCGGCTCCTCCTGGCCACGTTGTAATGCGCTTCTGTTTTAAGAGTTTAGTCAGCACAGCTCTTTGTGCGACGAATACAATGTTTCTTAACGTCGGAGGGAATAGATTGGAGAGAAATGTTTTGCTGCGGGGAAGCTAAAATGGGAGATTCTCAGCGAGCGGTCTCTTCTCCAGCACGGCGCCCCATACCGACTTAATCTCCAATGTCAGTGCAAGTCAAGATTCCAATTTCCTGACTTCTGCTGCCGCCACGATCCCTGCTCGACTTCCCTCCATAACCCAATTCCTTCAGGTGTCGCACCTCACATTCTTCTCTCTTTCCAGCGCTCAGTCTTGTGGTCATGCTGGGGACTTCTCATGGCATCTCCTCACCAGCCATGTTTAATGGTGGTATGGTGAGAGCATGGCCTTTCCATGGTTACGGTGTGATTAGACTGTGCCATACAGGGTTAACATGGCAGCAGTATTAGGATGGGTGGCAGAAAAGGGATGCAGGGGGGGCCCCCCTCCAAGACCGTCTGTTTAGTAGCTCCATGGCTGAAATCCCTGCCCATCCAGGCCCTTTAAATGCCGGCAGGAAGCGCGTGGAAGATGCCGGAGCTTTTAGCCGCATAATCCTTTATTTACCAACATCAAGACAGGTACACAAATACATATATCCACGTGTCAGTCCGTCCACTCCATACAATGTGTCGCCGGATCCTGTTCCTGCCTTTAACCCCGTGACTCCTGTTGTCCTTCGCAGAGGTTTATGTTCCAGGAAGCTAATTATACTCGGTATCATTATCCACATGCTGAGAGCAAAGCCGTCTCCGCGCCATTAATCCGGCGCAGCCCACATTTCAGGGGAGCAAACAGAAAGCCATTGATTATTTTTCGGTTGGCGAGATGTCAGCGGGTTAGTTTGGAAATGCACTGCCCCCCCCCCCGTCTCTCCGGGCGCAATGAAGGACACCGGGACATTAGCAGAGGGCCGGCCAGTAATAGACATGTCAGACATTCACGGCACAGGCCGCCTTCATCCTTACAGATTATGGACATCTCTCTGTCCTCTATGTGGCCGTATACACACGTGATTCCTGGCCAGGTTTGCAGGATGTGTGAAGCACAGGAGATCAGGAATTGTACGATTCAGTCTGCATTTCCATATGGGAATCCATAAAACTTGACCTGAGGACTAGCGAAGGAACCACAGGTATATACAGAGACCTGTCTCCGTGCGTCCCTATACATGGACCTGTCTCCGTGCGTCCCTATACATGGACCTGTCTCCGTGCGTCCCTATACATGGACCGGTGTCTCCGTGCGTCCCTATACATGGACCTGGGTCTCCGTGCGTCCCTATACATGGACCTGGGTGTCACGTCGCGCCCTGCCCCCTGCTGGTGGTAGCAGGGATTCCTGTTTGTTTTTGTTTTCAGGCTGCAGGCCATCTGTTGGGCTTATTGGTCTGCGGTCACATGACCTGTTCTGCCCTATATGTAGGCCCAGGATTCCCCTTGATCCTTGGACCAGGATAGACCTTATTCTACCTAGTTCCTGTGCGCTGTATCATTGTTCCTCTTGTTCTGATATCCCGTGTATGACCTCTGGCTCTTGTGTTTGATTCCTCTCTTGCCTGACCCCTGTTGTATTTCTGATATCCCGTGTATGACCTTTTGCTTGGTATTTTGGACCTCTCTAGTTATAACCTTGTCTGTTTTATGTATTATTGTGTTTGTGCAAGTTGTAGCGGTTTTCGCTCAGCAGACATCTGGCCACGAAGCCAACTTGCTGTTGAGTGGCACTCAGGGCCTTGTCTGTGCTCCCTGGCTGGGAGTGTCTGGTTCATCAGTCTGTATTATTGTATCAGTATTGAGTGCTGCCCTGCAGCTTGCACAATTCATTCAGTCTTGCCAAATACCTTCTAGTTCTAGAGCTCAGGTTTTGCTTTCCTCTATATTGTTGGGTGCTCTAAGTTATCCATTGGTCTCGAAACCTTTGGAGCTTAGTAGCCTGTTGGTTCTCCTGTATTACTCCCTGGATTCTAAGTAATAGTCTGAAGGTGTTGTGCTTGATCCTGTTACTGTCTGTTTACCACATACCTGCCCTAAAGGCTTCAACCTCTGCAGATTGGGGGCTCCCCATCACCCTATTTGGGGGCTCGCCATTACACTGTGTCTCCGTGCGTCCCTATACATGGACCTGGGTGTCAGGGCTGCGGGTTCCGGGACGGCTGGTCCGGCGGTCCCCTCCACATCGGGCTGCTGCTCAGGGGGTGGGGTTGCGGCTGGCGCATGGGCCTGGCGTTACCCGGAGACCCAGCTTACCTCTGTCGCGGGTCCATGACTCCCGGGGGGGGACGACGAGTGGATCCCCGGGTGTCCGCCGCGGGATTGCGTCGCAGCCCAAGACTGCTGGCCCAGCACGTGCCCCAGAATGGACACGCGCGCAGCCAGGCTCCACCAATATGGCGGCCGGCCCGCGGCGCGCGTCTATGACGTCACCAGCGTCTCGGAGTAAGGGAGGAGCTCCATGGGTACTTAAGGGCAGACTTGCCATTCTATCTTCGCTTCACTATTGTAGCAGTTCCCTCAGTATTGCTCTTCCCATTCCATATTTTATGCCTTCCTGTGATCCTGACTTGGCTTGTGACCCCGACCTCCGTGTACCGCTGTGATCCTGACTTGGCTTATGACCCCGACCTCCGTGTACCGCTGTGATCCTGACTTGGCTTATGACCCCGACCTCCGTGTACCGCTGTGATCCTGACTTGGCTTATGACCCCGACCTCCGTGTACCGCTGTGATCCTGACTTGGCTAGTGACTTTAACCTTGCTTTCTTCACCAACTCCTTGGGCTCCCTGTATCCTACTCCCGGGATCCCTGACACTGGGTCTCCGTGCGTCCCTATACATGGACCGGTGTCTCCGTGCGTCCCTACACATGGACCGGTGTCTCCGTGCGTCCCTATACATGGACCGGTGTCTCCGTGCGTCCCTATACATGGACCGGTGTCTCCGTGCGTCCCTATACATGGACCGGTGTCTCCGTGCGTCCCTATACATGGACCCAGGGCTTGAGTAGGCATGTGCCTACAGGTGGTGTCCACGAGGAGGTGCCTGGCTCAGTTCTGTATAAACGCTGGTTGTTGGTTCAGACTCTACGAGCAGAGCAGACCAGAGCAATCACCCCTGGAAGCCGCACATCTGAAAAACGTGCACAGACCTCATGGCCTTTCGTTCTGTCACAGGTGTACATTGTTATTGTGACAGAAAACAGGTGTTTGCAGCATTTCACGGTGCGTTGACAACACACGGGCTTCATATCATACAATGATCACATGTACAGCTATGGTTTACACGTTAAAACACGCTTTACGGAAGGTTAACCCAGAGGTGACAAACCCTGGCAGCATCATACGGCGCTCCTCGTACCCGTACAGACACATGGGATAATGAGGCTCATTCCGGAGCTTTCCTTTACCCTGGCTGAAGCGCGGATTGACTCAGGTTTCTCCAATGCGGCTGCGAGTTTCTGATCCACCGAGATGCCGTGAGATTAAATAAAACATGGAGATACCCCTCGAGTTTAACAAATGCATCGCCTTCAAGAAAAGAAGAGTGAAACCCAGTGACTCCTTCCACCCGCAAAGAACGACAACTGCATGGACTCTAAGCATCACCTGGGGAGCGATGCACCTCCATAAAGAGGTATGAGAGTCACCTGGGGAGCGACGCACCTCCATAAAGAGGTATGAGAGTCACCTGGGGAGCGACGCACCTCCATAAAGAGGTATGAGAGTCACCTGGGGAGCGACGCACCTCCATAAAGAGGTATGAGAGTCACCTGGGGAGCGACGCACCTCCATAAAGAGGTCTGAGAGTCACCTGGGGAGCGATGCAACGCCATAAAGAGGTATGAGAGTCACCTGGGGAGCGACGCACCGCCATAAAGCAGAGTGCGAGTCACCTGGAGAGTGATGCACCTAAAGAGGTATGAGAGTCACCTGAGGAGCGATGCACCTCCATAAAGAGGTATGCAAGTCACATGGGGAGTGATGCACCTCCATAAAGAGGTATGAGAGTCACCTGAGGAGCGATGCACCTCCATAAAGAGGTATGCAAGTCACATGGGGAGCGATGCACCTCCATAAAGAGGTATGAGAGAGTTACCTGGGGAGCGATGCACCTAAAGAGGTATGATAGTCAACGGAGGAGCGATGCACCTCCATAAAGAGGTATGAGAGTCACCTGGGGAGCGATGCACCTCCATAAAGAGGTATGAGAGTCACCTGGGGAGCGATGCACCTCCATAAAGAGGTATGAGAGAGTCACCTGGGGAGCGATGCACCTCCATAAAGAGGTATGAGAGTCACCTCGAGAGTGATGCACCTCCACAAAAAAAAAAAAGTACGAGAGTCACCTCCATAAAAAGGTACAAGAGCCACCTGGGGAGCGATGCAACTCCAAAACGAAGTATGAAAGTCACCTGTGGATGCACCTCTATAAAGAGATAGGAGAGTCCCCTCTCGAGCAATGCACCACCATAAAAAGCTACGAGAGTCACCTGGGGAGAGATGTGCCTCCATAAAAAGCTACGATAGTCACCTGGGGAGAGATGTGCCTCCATAAAAAGCTACGAGAGTCACCTGGGGGAGATGCGCCTCCATAAAAAGCTACGTGAGTCACCTGGGGAGAGATGCACCTCCATAAAAAAGTACTAGAGTCAACTGGGGAGCGATGCACCTCGATAAAGAGGTATGAGAGTCACCTGGGGAGAGATGCGCCTCCATAAAGAGGTATGAGAGTCACCTGGGGAGCGATGCAAGGTGGGGGAAACATGGTGGCACCAGGGTTGCTGGATGGAGAAGCCCATTGATTTTTCAGACCATTATCCATGTCCTGGTGGTGGGATGTCACAAACCAAGCACATGTGGCCAGTAGAGGTTCACTTTAATGAAGCCTTTCACTGACAAACCAATTGTAATCCCATGTCCGGAGGAGTTTAGGCTGAACCCGGCAACTGTGAGGCTCAGAGTATAGTAACCCTGTGTGTGCTGGAGGAGCAAGGACTGACACAATAACTCCTCCTGGAGGAAGGCCTCAGACTGAAGAAGTCCTATGGTATGCACGTCTTTTATACTGCGTAAAATAATGAGCTGTAACACCGCACTCTGGTTTATAAAGCTCTTGCTAGGTATGTGGGTTTAGGGCAAAATGAGGACATTTTAGTAAAATTCCAGTACCCCAGATTGTCAGTATCCGCCGCTCTCGTGAGACAGCGAGGTCTCGGCCTTTTAACCTCCATTTCTTCATGTGAGGAAGAGGTCTCTGCAGATCTGGGTGGATCCTCTCGCAGGCATCAAGGAAACCTTCAGCAGGTCTTCCAGCGATAAATCGATCAGCTCTAATTTAATCTCCAATACGTGCCGCATCGCCGAGAAACAGACACTGAGAAGAACATACGTGGAGGCTATAAATATCCCATTATGTTACATTCTCACCCGTGCTCAGCTCTCACCATCCGGGGAGGAGCTCCTCCAGGCCCAGCGTGAGACCTAAACACCTCAAATATATTATCACCGCCGCCGAACGGATACCCAGAGGCCGGCGTCTCCATTCATAAAGCTGGCCATGCTCTGGCCTCTTCCATTATCAGACCTCCCTGCCGTATCCTACATTTACAAAGTATCTGAGGCAGTGATTGGTTTCATTCAGCAACATCAATGGTGCATTGAATGGATAAGAAGCACCGGCCCGGCCCATGATGCACGCGCTGGTCCCAGAATCATGAACATTCAGATTGAAGAGGGATTGTGGTTACTAGACCTCCTTTACCAATCACAGGACCATTAGATGCCTCCTGACCTCCATTACCAATCACAGGACCATTAGATGCCTCCTGGCCTCCATTACCAATCACAGGACCATTAAATGCCTCCTGACCTCCATTACTTGCCACAGGACCATTAGATGCCTCCTGACCTCCATTACTTGCCACAGGACCATTAGATGCCTCCTGACCTCCATTACTTGCCACAGGACCATTAGATGCCTCCTGACCTCCATTACTTGCCACAGGACCATTAGATGCCTCCTGACCTTCATTACTTGCCACAGGACCCTCCTGACCTCCTTTACCAATCACAGGACCATTAGATGCCTCCTAACCTCCTTTACCAATCACAGGACCATTAGATGCCTCCTGACCTCCTTTACCAATCACAGGACCATTAGATGCCTCCTGGCCTCCATTACCAATCACAGGACCATTAGATGCCTCCTGGCCTCCATTACCAATCACAGGACCATTAGATGCCTCCTGGCCTCCATTACCAATCACAAGACCATTAGATGCCTCCTGGCCTCCATTACTTGCCACAGGACCATTAGATGCCTCCTGACCTCCATTACTTGCCACAGGACCATTTAGATGCCTCCTGACCTCCTTTACCAATCACAGGACCATTAGATGCCTCCTGACCTCCATTACCAATCACAGGACCATTAGATGCCTCCTGACCTCCATTACCAATCACAGGACCATTAGATGCCTCCTGACCTCCATTACTTGCCACAGGACCATTTAGATGCCTCCTGACCTCCTTTACCAATCACAGGACCATTAGATGCCTCCTGACCTCCATTACCAATCACATGACTATTAGATGCCTCCTGACCTCCATTACTTGCCACGGGACCATTAGATGCCTCCTGAACCTCCATTACTTGCCACAGGACCATTAGATGCCTCCTGACCTCCATTACTTGCCACAGGACCATTAGATGCTTCCTGGCCTCCATTACCAATCACAGGACCATTAGATGCCTCCTGGCCTCCATTACCAATCACAGGACCATTAGATGCTTCCTGGCCTCCATTATCAATAGACAGGACCATTAGATACCTCCTGATCTCCATTACTTGTCAAAGGACCATTAGATGCCCCCTGACCTCCTTTACCAATCACAGGACCATTAGATGCCTCCTGACCTCCATTACCAATCACAGGACCATTAGATGCCTCCTGACCTCCATTACAATCACAGGACCATTGGATGCCTCCTGACCTCCTTTACCAATCACATGACTATTAGATGCCTCCTGACCTCCATTACTTGCCACAGGACCATTAGATGCCTCCTGGCCTCCTTTACCAATCACAGGACCACTAGATAACTCCTGGCCTTCGCTGTTAGTCATGGGACCATGAGATGCCTCCTGACCTCCATTACTTGTCACAGGACCATTAGATGCCTCTATCTTATCTATTCTCGGATGTCTGTGTTATATTATTATTCCCTGATGTGTTTATTGTAGTGTCATGTTGTATACAACGTGTTGTTTCCCTTATGCGTATCTGTAAGTAACGGATTCCTTTATCTATACTTCCATCTCTGCCGCTTCCACAGCTTTGCTACACCAGGCTGTGTGCGTGGGAGGCTACTGGGAGGCTCTTCAGTATGGGAACGCTGGGGTGTG
Source organism: Leptobrachium leishanense (assembly GCA_009667805.1). Taxonomy (NCBI): domain Eukaryota; kingdom Metazoa; phylum Chordata; class Amphibia; order Anura; family Megophryidae; genus Leptobrachium; species Leptobrachium leishanense. The sequence goes on along the minus strand of RXON01001073.1, from coordinate 78,964 downwards.
TTTTCCATTGTATGCTGTACATTCGTCCTGTCTGTGCTTTTCCAATTGTAAATCTTGAATAAAGTATTTCCCAGGTTTCTTTTCACCCTACAAGGATCGCTCGCTGTTGACTGGGTGGGTTTGAGCCGGAATCGGTACTCCTCCGGGATACTGACGGCAAGGGGAGCTTTCTGCACGTGGGTACGATACTCCACGTTGCACAGGGGGTTCTGGGGGGAGTACATTGCCATCCTAGAGAATGCTCTGCACTCCACATGTTCAATCGTGAGGCCACACTTGGCATCACATTGACCCATTTCTCTGCATGTGGTGGATGCTATGGCCAATATGCTCTCACCTCTGGAGAAGGTGCTTGAGCAGACAGGGACTTGCAATGAGCTGCTGGAGGAGCTGAGGTCCTATTTGCCAGGTGTAATGTGGGGTCTTAGTGCCCACGTGCAAAATGCTCCCCTCACCTTCAGTATCCTGAAGGAGTACGGATTCTGGCCCAAAACTCACTCACCAAACTCCTAATGACTTTATTTACAGGTGGAAAAAACACACAGGAGGAAAGAACCAAAAACAATGGAAACACAACCCAGCGTTTCCTTTCTGAACAGCCTCCCCCTCTCACACACGCCCCAGCGTTTCCTTTCTGAACACCCTCCCCCTCTCACACGCCCCAGCGTTTCCTTTTACAGCCCCTCACATACGCCCCAGCGTTTCCTTTTACAGCCCCTCACATACGCCCCAGCGTTTCCTTTTACAGCCCCTCACACAAGCCCCAACGCTTCCTTTCTTAACACCCTCCCCCTCTCACACACGCCCCAGCGTTTCCTTTCTGAACACCCTCCCCCTCTCACACACGCCCCAACGTTTCCTTCTGAACAGCCTCCCCCTCTCACACACGCCCCAACGTTTCCTTTCTGAACACCCTCCCCCTCTCACACGCCCCAGCGTTTCCTTTTACAGCCCCTCACATACGCCCCAGCGTTTCCTTTTACAGCCCCTCACATACGCCCCAGCGTTTCCTTTTACAGCCCCTCACACAAGCCCCAACGCTTCCTTTCTTAACACCCTCCCCCTCTCACACACGCCCCAGCGTTTCCTTTCTGAACAGCCTCCCCCTCTCACACACGCCCCAACGTTTCCTTTCTGACACACCCTCCCCCTCTCACACGCCCCAGCGTTCCTTTTACAGCCCCTCACATACGCCCCAGCGTTTCCTTTTACAGCCCCTCACATACGCCCCAGCGTTTCCTTTTACAGCCCCTCACACAAGCCCCAACGCTTCCTTTCTTAACACCCTCCCCCTCTCACACACGCCCCAGCGTTTCCTTTCTGAACACCCTCCCCCTCTCACACACGCCCCAACGTTTCCTTCCTGAACAGCCTCCCCCTCTCACACACGCCCCAGCATTTCCTTTCTTTACAGCCCCTCACACAAGCCCCAGCGTTTCCTTTTACAGCCCCTCACACAAGCCCCAACGCTTCCTTTCTGAACACCCTCCCCCTCTCACACACGCCCCAACGTTTCCTTCCTGAACAGCCTCCCCCTCTCACACACGCCCCAGCATTTCCTTTCTTTACAGCCCCTCACACAAGCCCCAGCGTTTCCTTTTACAGCCCCTCACACAAGCCCCAACGCTTCCTTTCTGAACACCCTCCCCCTCTCACACAAGCCCCAACGCTTCCTTTCTGAACACCCTCCCCCTCTCACACACGCCCCAACGTTTCCTTTCTTTACAGCCCCTGACACGCCCCAGCGTTTCCTTTCTTTACAGCCCCTCACATACGCCCCAGCGTTTCCTTTTACAGCCCCTCACACAAGCCCAAACGCTTCCTTTCTGAACACCCTCCCCCTCTCACACACGCCCCAGTGTTTCCTTTCTTTACAGCCCCTCACACACGCCCCAGCGTTTCCTTTCTGAACACCCTCCCCCTCTCACACGCCCCAGCGTTTCCTTTTACAGCCCCTCACATATGCCCCAGCGTTTCCTTTTACAGCCCCTCACATACGCCCCAGCGTTTCCTTTCTTTACAGCCCCTGACACGCCCCAGCGTTTCCTTTCTTTACAGCCCCTCACACAAGCCCCAGCGTTTCCTTTCTTTACAGCCTCTCACACAAGCCCCAGCATTTCCTTTCTGAACACCCTCCACCTCTCACACACACCCCAGCGTTTCCTTTCTTTACAGCCCCTCACACACGCCCCAGCGTTTCCGTTCTTTACAGCCCCTCACACACGCCCCAGCGTTTCCGTTCTTTACAGCCTCTCACACATGCCCTGGTGTAATAGACATTTACTGGAAGGGCAAGGGAGATCTGGCTTGAGCCATTTCCTGTGGCTTGGGTTGAAGCAGTGGCAAAGGAGCAATGGTTTGCATACAGATTACATATAGGGAAACAGCATAGTGTATCCCACACAACACTACACTAAATGCATAAGGGAATAATAATATAAAAACACAGACTTCAGAGAGCACAGAAAACACAAACACCCTGCACACACAAGAGAGCTCTGTTCCATCATACCAGGTATCTGCTGGGTGGCCTTCAGGTGTGGGCAGGTAATCCAGGGATAGGATGAGGAGATTGATTCCATGTGAGTGAAGGCCAGTCACGGTCTCACCACCATCCCAGCCTCTTAGCAGTTATGTGCTCAGAGTGCCGGGGCTGTCTACTTAAGGGTTAAAGATGCACAGATTTGCTGTGCGCCATCACTGGAACACTAATATGCTGCTGCAATTTACTGCCTCCTACAGACGGCCCAGCGCTCAGGCCTCCCCTCCTCCAGCAGACGGCCCAGCGCTCAGGCCTCCCCTCCTCCAGCAGACGGCCCAGCGCTCAGGCCTCCCCTCCAGCAGGATCACTAATGAGTTCGCTATTTGTGCTAAACACAATTCATCTCTGAGACTTATTGCTGGAAGTGCCGAGCAACATTGCCGCAGACGTGCTGATGATCCAGGGGAGTCCCGGCCTACGTAGATTTAATAAAGAGCTGGACGGAGCACAGGAAGCTCCTGGAGTTATTTCTTGGGAGAGAGTGGGAGAAGTCATCTGACAGACAGTACGACGCAGAACAAATCTGATACATGTGCGGAATACAGAACAAAAGGACCAAACATGGATAACAGCGCTGGCCGGGACACATCCCAAACCCATTAATACACCACCATATGAACGAGATTGCCTCAATATCACCCTAAACAAATATCATGGTTACTGTTACAAACCACATATCCTGGGCCAGTTAATCATGCCAACCGGGAAGCATGTCAACAGCCATAAACCTCTGGCTACTTCATGCATCTTATGAATCACACCAGGAATATCCATAAAGGCTGAATGTATCTTGACAGTGAATCCCCTATGGTGCACTTTAAAGCCCCTCTTTGTGTCCCATAAGTGCATAAGGCCAGTACCACCCATACTGGCAGTATAAATCCCGACCAATGGCAAAGTCCTTGTATTCCTCTTTGTGTCCCATGAGTGCATCAGGCCAGCACCTCCAAGGGGAAATTAAGATGGATCAGGAGCCACCAACAATCACTGTGGCTTCTAGAGGGGGCTGTTGGCTAGCCTCCTGCCCAGCTATGGCCCGTAAGAGTCCAGGAAATTTGCCCCATTGGCCTGGTAAGAGCGCTGAAGGGAGCCAGGATTTGAGTGCCAGGCCGACGCACCTTTTTGTAGCCAGGTCTGTGGCTTACGGTTTAAAAATTGTAGCTGCCCGAGTCATTTCTGGGAATTTTCCCAGGCTAAGATTCCATGTGGCTCCTTCTATTAAGAACCATTGTGTTCCCTAACCCCCAGCTGGACTCCTGGACTTAATTGCAGCCACTTCCAAATGATTCATTCAGGTCACCTGAGTCTTGAAGGACCTGGGATTACAGAGCAGGACCAGGGTGTAACCCTATTGTTCTCCATTCCACGCCCTGCTTGCATTAACTGCAATGGTTAATCATATTCTCGCTGGCACTAGTGAGCTGCCCCCCCTCCCCACATGTGCTGCACGTACACAGTAATAAATCGGTCACACGTGGTCGCTCTGAAGACCCTGAGATCGGTATCTTCAGAGCAGAGAACCAACTGTGGCGGCTGGTGTACCATCCATGTCCCAGCCAGGATCTCAGGCATTTCAGATTCGATCCCTTGCAAACCACCTGCACTGCAGTCATTGCGATTAGTGTTCTGTTGTCAGAAAATGAGAATATTCCATGCAATCAATAAAACGAGGATTGGACATAGAACAATATGGCACCTGTGAAAAGTATAAGCTGCTGATGTACTCAGTACTTGGTTTGCAGCAATTCCTGCCTCAATGTGGCAATGTGGCATGGAAGCTATCAGTCTGTGGCACTGCTGAGGTGTTACGGAAGACCAGGATGCTTCAATAGTGGCCTTCAGCTCTTCTGCATTGTCCCGTCTCATGTCTCTCATCTTTCTCTTGGCATAGATTCTCTATGGGGTTCAGGTCAGGTGAGTTTGCTGGCCAATCGAGCACAGTAATCCCACGCTCATTGGTGCTTTTGGCAGTGTGGGCAGGTGCCAAGTCCTGCTGGAAAATGAAGTCAGCATCCCCATAAAGCTTGTCTGTGGAAGGAAGCATGAAGTGCTCCAAAATCTCCTGCTAGACGGCTGCGTTGACCCTGGATTTAATGAAGCACAGTGGACCAACACCCGCAGATGACATGGCTCCCCAAACCAACATAGACTGAGGAAACTTCACACTGGACTTCAACATCTTGCAGTGTGTGCCTCTCCATTCTTCCTCCATACTCTGGCTCCTTGGTTTCCAAATGAAATGCAAAAGTTGCTCTCATCAGAAAAGAGGACTATAGAGCCACTGAGTAACAGACCAGGTGTGTTTTTCTTTAGCCCAGGTAAGACGCTTCTGACGTTGTTTGTTGTTCAGGAGCGGCTTGACAAGAGGAATACGACATTTGAAGCCCATGTCCAGGATCTGTCTGTGTGTGGTGGCTCTTGATGCACTGACTCCAGTCTCAGTCCACTCCTTGTGAAAGTCCCCAACACTTTTGAATGGCCTTTTCCTGACAATCCTCTCTAGGCTGCGTCATCCCTGCTGCTTGTGCACCTTTTTCTTCCATATAACTTTCTATTAATGTGCTTTGATACAGCACTTTGGGAACATCCAACTTCTTTTGCAATGACTTGAGGCTTTCCCTCCTTATGGAGGCGTCAATGATGGTTTTCTGCACAACTGTCAGGTCAGCAGTCTTTCCCATGATTGTGATTCCTACTGAACCAGACTGAGAGACCATTTAAAGGATCAGGAACCCTTTGCAGGTGTTATGGCTTAATTCGCTGATTAGAGTGGGACACTTTGAGCCTAGAATATATTGCATCTTTTCACAGTATTCTAATTTTCTGAGATTGTGGATTTGGGGTTTTCATGAGCTGTAACCAGAATCATCACAATTATCACAAATCACCGCTTGAACTATCTTGCTTTGCTTGTAACGAGTCTCCTATATTACTTTCACCTTTTAAGCTGCATTACTGAAATAAATGAACTTTTGCCCCATATTCTAATTTTTCGAGTTTCACCTGTAGAACATCAGGTCTGCACCTCCCAAATACATCTCCAGGTCCATGCACCCCAAGTCCAAAGTGACATATACTTTTTTTTTTTTTAAACACACTTTGTGTTATGACACAGTTTCCTTTGTTTATGGAGACACATTGTGTTCACAGGTTGGGGTGTCAGCAAGTCACCTGGCTCACACTTTATCTTATAAGGTAGGGAAGCACCTGCTGTAACTCCTCGTATCACAACTTCTTCAGGGTGTAGAAACAGTTAATTGTCCAGATTGAGAAGTTTGTTTTCAGTGCAGGTTGATTGGATTTTGGGAAAGTTTTGCGGGGGGCGGGGACTCAACCTGTATTTTATGGATTTTTATATATATAGATTTTTGTCAGAGCATTCAATTATAGTCTGTCTTTACTTTCTATATGTGACAGACCGCCTGCCACACCGACTGTGTGCCTCTGTCAACCTCTAGCTTTCTCCGGCTGCTGTCCGAATCCAGCAAATTCAGCCCCAAAATAATCAAGAGTTACCCCAAATCACAAGGCACAACCAGTGTTCAGAGCAGCAAAACAGAACGCTTTTATTTGAAAAACACATACAGCTAACACAGTTCAGAGACAGCCCCCTTCACCAACACAGATCAAATAACTGCACATGGGATGTGAGGTTCAAACAACGGGACTTTCCTTGGATTCTGGCTAAAGGTAGGGAGGAGCAGCAGGGGGAGGGGGGACAGGTAAAACAAAGGAATACATTCTACACTATACAGAAAGCAAAGTGTTCTTATACAGTGGGAATAATACACAGAGGACAGGGCATTAATGGACCAAAGGTAGTTGCTTCTGGGGTAACTGGGCATTATACCTAGACCCCAGGATAACTTTCCCAACCCCCCAAACAAAAAACAGATTCCTGGATAAATATTTAACCCCTGCAGCCTTGGTCTGTCATACTATACATTTTCTTTCAGTGCAGGTGGATTGGATTTTGGGATAGTTTTGCAGGGGGGGGATTCGACTGGTGTTTCATGGATTTTTATTGATTTTATTGGCAGAGCATTACATTGTAGTCTTTCTTTTCTTTCTATACCTTTTCATTTTATTCTGCATTTCCAGATCTATTCTCAAGCAGCCATTGCTACGGCACGGTGAGGTCGCAGCACCCTCGCTGCACACAGGGGAATAAACCGTTCGGCTCGTCCTAAGAGTTTCTTCATGAATGGACTGGCACTGAAATGGTTAAATATTCCACCTGTGTAACAGTCACTCCAGGGGGTCAATACTGTGCCAGAAAACCTCATGGAGGTTTACATGAAAATCCCTTCATTTCAATGAAGGAAGAAGCACATGGCACGGGAAAGCGCAGATTAACCCTATGAGAGCCATGGGGCGGCTTATTCATACTGCGGCTCCTGACACAGGACACATCCTCCGTCTAGAGATTTTAATCGAAGCAGAGGAAACAACATTCCATCATAATTAGTTTTTGGAGCTTCCATTGATTTCCGGCGTCTTGCTGCTTGCGTTCGGCGTGGAAGCCATTGCTGTGCATTTGAGGAGATGTGAAATGCATGGGGTAATAATGCGACGCGTTCTCCTGCGCAGCCTTTCCCTCCAATGCGCGGTCAGCTTTCCTAAATCTAATCCGTTCCAGTGAGCGGCCAATGAGATGCCTGCTCATTAAATAAACACACGGCACTACTGGCACAAGTCAACATTACATTGTGTGCCGCGAGTACGTTTGCCGATTTTCTTATTTTCGGAGCATTTCTTTGTATTTACACACCCATAACCCATTCTGCAGCTTAATCTGTCTGTACCCGACATCAGCATGACGGACACAATGGAGGGTCAATAGCAATTACTGTGTACGATAACAGTGACTACGCTGACCGTAGCGCCGATACAGTGTGTGTGTGTCTGTTATATGTCTGACACGCTGACCGTGGCGCTGATACTGTGTGTATCTGTTATATGCTGGAGATACGGCAGAGGAATATTGAGATGAGACGGAGGAGGCAGAGGCACATTGCGGGGGAGACGGAGGAGGCAGAGGCACATTGCGGGGAGACGTAGGAGGCAGAGGCACATTGCGGGGGAGACGGAGGAGGCAGAGGCACATTGCGGGGGAGACGGAGGAGGCAGAGGCACATTGCGGGGAGAAGTAGGAGGCAGAGGCACATTGCGGGGGAGACGGAGGAGGCAGAGGCACATTGCGGGGAGACGGAGGCAGAGGCACATTGCGGGGAGACGGAGGAGGCAGAGGCACATTGCGGGGAGACGTAGGAGGCAGAGGCACATTGCGGGGGAACGGAGGAGGCAGAGGCACATTGCGGGGAGACGGAGGAGGCAGAGGCACATTGCGGGGAGACGGAGGAGGCAGAGGCACATTGCGGGGAGACGTAGGAGGCAAGAGGCACATTGCGGGGGAGACGTAGGAGGCAGAGGCACATTGCGGGGGAGACGTAGGAGGCAAAAGGCACATTGCGGGGAGACGTAGGAGGCAGAGGCACATTGCGGGGAGACGTAGGAGGCAGAGGCACATTGCGGGGAGACGGAGGAGGCAGAGGCACATTGCGGGGGAGACGTAGGAGGCAGAGGCACATTGCGGGGAGACGTAGGAGGCAGAGGCACATTGCGGGGGAGACGTAGGAGGCAGAGGCACATTGCGGGGGAGACGGAGGAGGCAGAGGCACATTGCGGGGAGACGGAGGAGGCAGAGGCACATTGCGGGGAGACGTAGGAGGCAGAGGCACATTGCGGGGAGACGTAGGAGGCAAGAGGCACATTGCGGGGGAGACGTAGGAGGCAGAGGCACATTGCGGGGGAGACGTAGGAGGCAGAGGCACATTGCGGGGAAGACGGAGGAGGCAGAGGCACATTGCGGGGGAGACGTAGGAGGCAGAGGCACATTGCGGGGGAGACGTAGGAGGCAAAAGGCACATTGCGGGGAGACGTAGGAGGCAGAGGCACATTGCGGGGAGACGTAGGAGGCAGAGGCACATTGCGGGGGAGACGGAGGAGGCAGAGGCACATTGCGGGGGAGACGGAGGAGGCAGAGGCACATTGCGGGGAGACGTAGGAGGCAGAGGCACATTGCGGGGGAGACGGAGGAGGCAAGAGGCACATTGCGGGGAGACGGAGGAGGCGGGGGAGACGGAGGAGGCAGAGGCACATTGCGGGGGAGACGGAGGAGGCAGAGGCACATTGCGGGGGAGACGGAGGAGGCAGAGGCACATTGCGGGGAGACGTAGGAGGCAAGAGGCACATTGCGGGGGAGACGGAGGAGGCAGAGGCACATTGCGGGGAGAACGGAGGAGGCAGAGGCACATTGCGGGGGAGACGGAGGAGGCAGAGGCACATTGCGGGGGAGACGGAGGAGGCAGAGGCACATTGCGGGGGAGACGGAGGAGGCAGAGGCACATTGCGGGGGAGACGGAGGAGGCAGAGGCACATTGCGGGGGAGACGGAGGAGACAGAGGCACATTGCGGGGGAGATGTAGGAGGCAGAGGCACATTGGAGAGACAATGGGCATAAAAGGGATGGGGCAGAGGTACCACAGTAGTCTGAATGTCACAGAAGTCACGCATACCATAGATTCACTGCTTTATTTCAAGGGCATAGGGGACATTTCTCTACCAGGAGACACCTTGGCTCCTAAACACAGACTGGATATAAAATCATGACCTGGGCTTATCTTGGCTCTGGCCCTTAATGGTGTCCCATGGCCACGTTAAAAGGCAGTGGTTCAGCAGAGGGGGGGTCTGTGTGTGAGGTTTGACACTGGTATTTATTGTCGAGGAGCTGTCCCTTACTGCAGCAAAAGCCGTTCGAGGACATTAATCCAGGTGATTCATGAGATGCATCTGGGCCACTTCAAGCTCGCTGGGTTAACAATCCCTCGTGAATCCGCTGGATCGTAAGAGTCGCCTGTACGTGCACCGTAGATATATGGAAGATGCGACACTTAAACCAGAACTACAGAGATGCCGTTAGAAAACCCATAAAAAAACGATAGCTGGACAGTGTCCAGGAGAACGGGAGCATGAAGGAAGCCTCCACCACCTGTTAAAAGACTTTAATACCAAGTTTCTGAGACTGGCTGGCGCCGGCACTCGCGGCATTGCCTGCACTACACAAAGACTTTGTGCCCTTTGGAAAGGGATGCCAGCCTCGTGCCCGCAGACTACGGGTGAATATGGCAGGGACTCTTCATGGAGCGTTTGGGCATTGCCACGTTGTATGTAGTGGATTTGTTTTGGACATGTTTCGGTGTTACAGTTCCTGGAGTTGTTAGTTTGTGCTGGTTTAACCTCCCCCCAGGAACTGGCTTAAACTAGATCCCTGTGCTACTTGCATTATCCATGGCTTAGTGCAGTGGTTCCTAACCACAGTCCTCAAATCCCCCCAACATGTTTTAAGGATTACCTTTGGGAAATTCAGAGAGAATTTGCTGCTCAGTGATTGCAGGATTCAATCAGTTGTGCTACAGAGAACTGGAAAACCTGACCTGTTAGGGGGTACTTGAGGACCGGGGTTGGGAACCACTGGTTTAGTACACCAGGGCGTGTGGGAGGGGGAGGCTATTCCACATGGAAACGCAGGGGCGTGTTTGATACTGTAAACCCAAAATGAACGCATTCCTAGCTTGATTTTCACCCTGCAAGGAGCTCCTGTTGCTTAGTGGGCTTTGGGCCAGTCAGTGATCTTTTGGGGTGCTGATGGCAAGGGGAACAAAGTCTTCCCCCAATAACATCACTGCATATCCATTCCTACATCACACCCTCCCATCCAGAAAGGAATCTGAAGGATTACACTGTGGATCCCTGATACTCTTGTGACCCATGTGGATACTGTCTCACTGGGAAGGACACGGGTTGGCAGTGGTCTCTGCCGAGTCGCGGGGCTTTGTATAGAGTTTGTAACAGATCTGGGTGTTACTCTTCCTGTGACGGCTGCAAATCGCCTGCTCACAAACCGAGTACCTTTGACACGGGAACAGAAGGTCCTCTTTCATTAGGTCCCCAGCCATCAGGAAGCCCAGCAGTGCGTACAATCCCTGCAGGACCCCAAGGGACCCGCATGCCCCCTCAGCGTCTGCCTGTCCATTCCCGCAGACCCACTGACAAAGGTTACAGCGGAATGTCACTTCTCGCTCATCGCAGCTGACGTGATCTGTAATTATGGATGTGCCGGCTCAAGAGCCCTTGAAATGACAGCCTGACAAGGGTTTAATTGCTGTGAGGAGAAGCAGAAGGAAAAATGCTTTGTGGGATAAGCCTCGTTCAGCTTCACAAAAAAATAAAAAGACAAAAAGCCCCAAAACGTTCAAATACCTGAACTCGTCCCGAGAGAGGGACGTAACATCAGAAATTACTCACGCGTTTCAGGACACGAGAAGCTGCTTCAACATAGACTTTGCCGACCCCCTTTAAAGATAATTATTACTTTCTCAACACAAGCCGCGGCGCATTGTACACACAGAGGAAACACGCTACACACACACACACACGTGTAGAATATTACCCCCTATGTTAAGTAATGAAACCTGTAAGCCCCACTGCTTCCAACACATTCCTTGTACATCACCAACCAGACAGTATACAGCAACGCACACTACTACGGAGCTCCTTGGAGATTCTGCAGTAAGAGTCAGATTGTGACGGAACGACCGTCCCAAAGTAAATTTGCATTTATTTTTCCTTACATTTCATTGTCCTGTATTTAGTGTAAAATGTTGTGAGACACTTTTTTTCACCATGTGTAATCTGTAACCATTTGCCCTGCTCCCACCCCCAGATCTGGCTGCAACCAGAACGCTTTATCAGTTTCCTTTGTTAGTAGACTAGGGGGGGGGGGGGTGGGTGTGTGTGTGTGTGTGTGTGTGTGTGTACACTTTAGAGGATCCGGTGTAGAGAAACGCAGGTTGCATGCTTTTTACGTCTGAATGTCTAACTGAAAACCTCTGAATAACAGCATTCTGCGGTTGGGTGTTCAAGAGGCAAGGTTTGATCTCATATTTAATGTATCGCCTACTCTGTGGGGGTACGAGCAGCTCCTTGTACAGTGGAAAGGGGTGCCCAGACCGAGGTTCACGAGCTTGGGGGTACCAGGATCCGTAACAGCGATAATCAGACCCTACTAAGTCACAAAATGCAATGACGAGTCGAGATACAATTTAACAGCAAACTCTGATCCTAGGGGGCGCTGACCATTAACCATGCCACTGTCATTATACACTGTGACCCTAGGGGGCGCTGACAATTACTGTCACTATACATAATGACCCATGGGGGTAATAACTTTAATGAGAGTCACTTTGAACTTGGGCATTTGGGAGGTGCGGGCCTGACCTGATGATGTTCTATATCATGTCGCTGCCCTCTCCTACAATTCTATGTGCAGGTTATTTGTGTTGTCGGTGTTATGTTTGACTACGGTTATTGTCAATATTCTTATTATCTATGCTTATCAGCTACTATGGTTTATATGATTACTGTGTGGGTCACTGCAACCCTTTCCAACTCTCCCTATCTAGAACATGTTTATATCTGTGAAAGGTTTGAGTGCTCTTTGTTTGCCCCATTATCAGGGAAGAAACAGGTTGTCCTGGCATGAGTTATTGTTTGTATGGTCTGTCTTGTTTGGCAAACTTTGCCCCATTATCAGATACTCTAGATCTGAATCAGCTGTTTATCCCCACAATCTGATATTGCTCTGTTTTGTTGGAATGTTGTGCTATGCGTCTTATTAGGGCCAGATAACCAAATTAACTCTGGACACACTTATTACATCTCAGACACCGAGCTACCAGGGAAGGATTTGTAGCGCAGGGATTTCAAATTATAACCTCCTCAGATGTTGAATGCCTACAATTCCCATAATTCTTGGTGTGACAGACCGCCTGGCACATTGACTGGGTGCCTCTGTCAACCTCTAGCTTTCTCCAGCTGGCGTCCGAAATCCAGCAACTTCAGCCCCAAAATGAAGAAGATTCACCCCAAATCACCAGGCACAACCTGTGTTCAGAGCAGCAAAACAGAACTTTTATTTGAAAAACACATACAGCTAACACAGTTCAGAGACAGCCCCCTTCAAGAACACAAACAGATAAGATCAACAGATCAAATAACTGCACAGGGGATGGGACATTCAAACAAGATTTTCCTTGGATTGTGTCTAAAGCTAGGGAGGAGCGGGACAGGAAAAACAAAGGAATACATTCTACACTATACAGAAAGCAAAGTGATCTTCTACAGAGGGAATAACACACAGACATCAGAGGACAAGGCCTTAATGGAACCAAAGGTTGCTTCTGGGGTAACCCAGATTGATTTATAAAGCAAACAATGCCACTGCGATAAGTAAACGTGCACAATGTCACGACTTCAGAACAATAAAGATTTAAATACAAGGACATTTTTTTTTCCATTTTACCTGGGCTGTTTGGAATCATTGGAAAGCCCAATTTAAACAACAAAAAATCAGGGAATTTGCAGGTTTTTCCAAACCCTGAGATTCAGCGTGACAGAAAGAGCAAAAACCTTTCATGGTATGGACACTACATTACATGGGCTCCTCGGCCGCCACAAACCATGCATTTACAGCAGGAACACGGAATATCAGATTCTATACGATTCCATAAATCAGGGTATAAAGAGGTCAGATCTTTCTGGATAAAATAGCCAAATCCCAAAGCTATGTCTAACAGAACATTCCAGATAGAATACAGGGTGTAATCAGGAGATATCAGAGCGGAGTCTTTATATCTTTGTGTTCTGTGTCGTTCTGTCACCGCCCAGGTGTTTGCTTTGTGTTGTTATAGGAGAAGTGTCCCTAGGGGTCAGAAGGTGCAGATGTTCAGAAACAGTCACCCGTTGCCCTTGAGTCCTCACCAGTGCGATGCCATCAGCATCACCACCCTAGTGTCATCTCCTGCCTCCTTTAATGTCCCCTTCATACAGATACAGTAGTTCTCAGTGTTCCAGGCGATTGACACACGGCAAATACTAGCCCTGAGATGGACTCACGGAGCTCAAAGAACTCTAAGCTGTCTTCAAGTAGGGAATAGAGTGGATCGAATGGACAACACACCACCTGTAACAGCAACTTAAGTTTACTGGTCTCCGGCTTAAGGACCAGATCCCAACCTGTTACAGCGTCCGTCCCTTCGCTTCAGCCAAGCTGATCAGCAGCAACTTTCCTTCTCACAAGCCTCAGCCAGATCTTGAGTGTGTGCTGTATAATTCTATGCATCTCTCCCCAAACACCAGACACAGCTTAATACAGGTGAGAATAATGATCTTTAATCTCAAATGGGGAGCAGTTATATGAGAAAGAGAGAGGGGGGTGTAACCTGACACAATCAGCATAATACATTCAGGGTTATTCAAAGAGATCCAAATGGCTGGAGAAAGGTAACCGAATGCTGAAAATCAGCGTTTGGTTACCTTTCTCGGCCATTCGGCTATCCAGAGAGCAGGCAATTCGCCAAATCCTGGCAATTGCCTGCACATACGGTGCCTGTTCGAGGGCAGTGAAATCCCCATAGAGAAGCAATGCTTCGGCTATTCAGAGAACACAAACCAGCAGTGAAAGGTTCCCCTAATGCCCTGCCATTCTGTGGTTTAATTCGGCAGGTTTATTCAGGTGAATCCCATAGGCTTCAATGTTAAAAATATTCCCGTTTTAATCCAATACCTAATTAACCGTTAATTATAAAATTCTGCAGTAAAGAATCTATTTATAGATTTTTTTGGATATTTTAAGCATTTTTCTTAATTTTACTAGTAGTTTACTTCTTTTTTCTGTAACAGCCCTTTTTTATTATCATTCATTGGATTTTATATGTAAATTTCAGAGATTTTCGCTAAGTAGTTTCTTTGCAAACAGTGTTTCACTTTTCAAACATTCCAGCAAATGTTTTTCCTAATTTATTCACTGCACAGGTCTGCGGTCTCGGCTTTTTCCAGAGGCTGCGCTGCGTGTGATCGGCTCCTGCTCGGGTTTTTCCGGCGGGTTAATCCAGATGTTTTTGCCGGTTTCGGCGTGTATTTTTGCAGTGAGGTTTCGGCATGTTTTTGGCTGCTTTTCCCTCCACTTCGACGGCCCCGTGGTGCTTGCTGAATACACCGCAGGGTCGCCGAAATGGGATCGCCAAATCCCACCAAATTGAAGAGCACGAAAAGTCACCGAACGTGCGGTGACTTTGATTCTCTTTGAATTACCCTGCTTGTCTACATGATGTGAATTCCTTCAGAAGATGCAGAAACCTTGATTTGTTTAAAACATGTGGAATTAACAAATTATCAACAACAACTGAACATCAGATCAATCTAAAGGCAAACAATCACATAGAAAGGGCCAGACAGTACTGCCAATAGGGCATGTGACAGACCGCCTGACACACTGACTGTGTGCCTCTGAACTTTACCTTTCTCCAAGCTGGAACCCGACATTCAAGATTCTCAGTCCAGCAGCTCCCTAAAAATCACCAGGCTCGACCATTGTTTTAGAGTGAACAGCAAGACTGACTATTTTAAATCACACAGCTCTGTGCATTAAGGGACAATCCCCCTTCATGAATAACTCACCAATACCATCAACAGATCTAGTAACAGGACAATGGGAAAGGACATTCAACACAATGGATTGTTTACACCTTGCAATCTTTACCTTAAACTGCCTGCTAGTCCCTGGAGAAAGGGGGGGGGGGTGCAGAGCATGCGAAAACAAAGGAATATTTCTTACAGAGGGAATGTACACTATACAGAGACACAACAGGAGACTCTACAATAAATACATAAATGGAGTAATACACAGACACCGTCAACATATATCCTGGATTCCCTGGGCAATCCAGTTGGCAAACCCCAGGTAGCGCCTTGGTCCATAGTCAGTAGGAAGGAGGATGCCTCCAGGCTCCTCCAACTGCCCCAGTGACAGCTGAGTATGTCACAGGTTAATCACACAGACAGGACCAGACAGTACTGACAATAGGTGTACATTACATTACTAACACAAACTAAACTCCTAAAATACAGTCAGTTTGTGTCATGGAGCTGACGTAACGCTCCACGCTTCAAACCCCAAAAGACTTTATGTTCAATTGTATCGTGTGATTTTAAATATATTTTACAGTGTTTGGTTTTAGTTTAAATTAGTTTAGTGTAAAATGGCGTAACTTTAGTTTTAAATATACTTATATTCCTGTAGGTAAATGTGTTTTTGTATAGCCAGTAAACAAGCTTTACTGCTGTGTAATTTATGCACCAGGGCTTTTCCCCTTATCTGGCTGCATATTTGATTCAAGGTATCTGTGATAGTGTTTGTCTTTAATCTGATGTGTTAGAACAATAGATTAGCCTTCAACTCACACAACATTTGCATAAAGAATGTAAAGAATGTTTATTGTAAATACCCATCTGACATAATGTATTTAGCATATTGGTAGGACGAGGTGTGTCATTTATGCAAATTATGGCTGTTGGATTTCAGCATAAATGGTGGCGTTTTTATTCATTAAAAGTCAGAGAATCCTGTGGGAACATACAGCTCGTCTGGTGTCTCATTCAGGGTACCCACTATCCCCCCCAGAAGGCACAGAGCGGCCCTCTGGAAATTCCTAACGGCTCCAGGGCAGAGAATCATAAGCAGGCGGGTCAAGCTGCTCGAGGCACTGAGGACAGCTCTCCCAGTAGCCGGGCTGACCGCAACGAAAGGGTGTCTGGAGAGCCAGGACATACGGAAGAGAACGGTTCCGTTACAGTTTGCAAGACACTTAACACGTTAACCCGTAGGTGCCCATTATGCCCATTGTCAGAGTTGGCTTAGCCACATTGGTCTGTGGTCCCTTGGGAAGAGGCCAGCATCCACACTTTTCCAACAGAGACCATGCAGTGCGGGCAGATGTGCAGGCACAGAAATGAAGGGAAATTTGGTTACACCCCCTGTTACGGATCCTAGTATCCCAGGCGCCCCTTTCCGCTGAAACACAGGAGATCTTTCCACACACAGTAGACAACATGTACTATGTAGATGTTTCTCATTCAAAATCCAAATGGAAAATGTTTCTTTATTTCAAATACACACAGGTGAGACAACCCACCTCCCTTCCAAAATACATTACAGAAAACAGGCTCCAGCCACTGGACAATAGAAAAGACATTCAACACAATGGAGTGTTTACACATGCGTCTTATATAACAAGTGCTAGTACTAGAGGGAAAGCAAGGAGTCTTCTTACAGAGGGGGGGTAGCCACAGAGGAGTACAATAGAAAGACAGAGGACAGCTAATACAGAGATGTACACAAAACAGAGAGAAGGTACACAGAAACAATACAATAACCACATAAGGGAATATTAATATAACACAGAAATCAGGTAACAGGGCACACATAACAAACACTCTACCTTACATACAGAGACAATAACCTGTAAAGAAAATAAATTTAAAATAAACTTTGGGTCGGCCGTTTCGGCACACCCCCTTACACATCTGCACCCAGAATGCCCCCCTCTGATGTATGCTGTCATTGTCTAGTCTTACCTGCCTTCCAACAGCATTATTCTCCATGTTGTCCCCCACTCCCTACCCAAAACATCACTATCCAGCTCTCTACAACACACTTTTATGCTCCGCATCACTCACTGCTATGGGTATTTTTGGATGGAGTTTTAACGCAGACTGCTGAGATAGTAACATAGTTGAGGCGTGTTGTGGCGTGCGTCATTTCTCCGTACACCAGACCCATGTGTCATTCCCCCAGCATCACCCCATCACCTTTTGGTGCTCTGATTTGACATCAGCCAATGGAAATAGGCCTATCTCTATATAAATGTTTGTTCTCAGTTTCCTAGGGACCCTGTAAAGGTTCTTTATATCTGAGAGCGTGTTCATTTGTCTTGTTCTGATCGCTTTTGTACTGACCTGGCTTGTTTCTGCTCCCTGGTTGTGACTCTTGTTTTGTATATCACTTCCTTATCTGGGATCCCTGACCTCGGCCTGGTTCGCAATCATTGTTTCTGGTGTCCTGACTTATCTGACTATAACATAGCTAGTTTCTAAGGTGCAGGTGTTCGACCAGTGGACTATTATCTGCATGATTGGACTACTAACTGTGACAGATGCTCGTGCGTCTGGAACTGGCCAGTCTGAATGTTCATGATGACCTCCAGTGTTTGATGCTTTTGGTCTTGCAGCCTCTTCTGAGAAATAAAAAATGAGAAGGTAAAGGACAGAAAAAGGCCAAAAATCATGAGTAGAAAAGAGGTTTCTCCCTTCCCCTGATATTTCAGTGAATGTAGCGATGATCCTCAGAAAATACCACTGTCCTACCGACTGATCCCACCATTATGGGCACCGTCTGCATGTGGCGTTTCTTGCAATCCACACACCCTAAAGCAGGTTGCATGGAACCTTTATGGAGTTACGTTTCCCTGGTTATTCACCAAGTCCCTGATTTGTACATAGTGTTTCCTTGGTTACCATGTATGTGGTGTAATGTGTATCCAGGTCTAAACAAGACTAAATCCAATGACACACAACTATACAAACACAATGCTGCAGTATTGGACATCTTGGGTTTCCACAGATACAAACCTAATAATACACACGTTACACTGTATAACCATAATTAAACACTTTTAACAAAGCCCTCCTAGTCCCGGGTCACCTCTCACACCCTGCCCTGTGACCAGAAAAGACCCCATCAGTACTAGGAAAGACCCTGCCCCACCCAGCACCAGGAAAGACCACACCCCACCACCAACAAAAGAGATCCCGGTGCCCCACCAGGACAGATCCTATCCTGTGACCAGAAGAGACCTCACCCTGCCACGAGGAGAGGCACAATTATTGGCAATTATGAATTCATAAGAAAAATCTATTTGTAGGATATTCCCATTGATATTTATATGTGTTTTAGTACATATGGGTGACTGGCAACAGGAATTTGTCTGCACATGGGATCGGGCTTCTAACAGATCACTGTACCCCGACCGGGTCACATCTGCTAATGTCACTTTCTTGTTGGACCCCCCCATTCTCCCACATGAGTCTATTGTGCCTTCTCCAGCCCATAGCCAAAGTTTAAGGACGAATATACTGAAAGAGTGGTGATACCATTCCCCAGAAATGAGGCAGCGCTCAGATCTTGGGGTAGAACAGAGTGGAACTGTGATCTATACCAGCAAACCAAATCTCCCGCAGCTGGAGGCCGTGCTGCAAGAACAATTCACAGAGGTAGAAAAGTGGATCAAAAACAACAAACTTTTTTTAAATACTGACAAAACTGTAACGATGCTCTTTGGAACAGCACCTAAACTACACAAATTGCAAAATCCCCATCTATGTGTTGGGACAAAATCAAATGGCACGCTGACCACAGTCACATCTCTCAAATATCTAGGTATGTGGTTGGACCCTAATCTATCCTTTGCCCCCACATCGAAAAACTCTCAACTAAACTTTACCCCAAACTAGGTGCCCTGTACAGAAACAAATCCTGCCTGAGTCCCGCGGTAAGAAAGCAGATTGTACAGCAAATGCTTATGCCGGCTATTGATTACGGAGATGTAGTGTATGCAGCCGCCCCGCAAACACACCTTCATAAACTTACTACATTGTATAACTCATTCTGCCGCTTTGCGCTGCAATGTAACTACATGACCCACCATTGTGACATGTTAAAAGAGCTAAACTGGCCGTCGCTGGAATCCAGACGCACCCTTCACCTTTCCAGCCTGGTGTTTAAGAGCATCTCTGGGAAGCTGCCACCCTACCTGAATAGACTGCTTCCCCCAGCAGCTCCCTCATCTATAACCTCCGATCCAGGACCAGCACCTTACTTGCTATACCACAATACAAAAAGACAGTGGCTCGGTCCTCATTTTCCTACAGAGCACCACAATTATGGAATAACCTCCCAGACATCATCAAATCTTCCCCCAGTCTTAAGTCACTCAAAAGCTCCTTACTAACATACCTCAATACAGAATGCACCTGTAAACATGTAACCTAGTGACTATATTTCCTACATATTTTTTTCTTTTAATCTGTATATTTGTGTTATTTTTTTTTTTTTATTTTTTTTAATATCTTGCATTGTATTACTTTGTATTTCTGTAACTGTAACACTTCAATGTTCTTGAACCCAGGACGTGCTTGAAAACGAGAGAAATCTCAATGTATCCTTCCTGGTAAAATCCTTTATAAATAAATAAATAAATAAATAAATAAAACTGCATGCATTAAACAAATAATATACACAGTGAAAGCAGCAGGGCTTAGTGGCCAATGGAAAATGACAACCTGACACCACCCCCCCAGCCTCCAGTGAAACAGACATGTCCGGATATGAAACAATAAGGTGCCACATAATCACAGGCCAAGTACCTCCCATTCCCAGAGAACAATAGCAGACTGAGGGGATATACTGGGGATTCCGACATTTACCTTATCTGATAACACAGGGAGGGATTAAAACATTGACCCAATAACAGACAGGCAGACAATACAAACAATAACTGCTACAGCAAAAAGGTGTCTTCCCTAATACCGGACAATGTGTAACCAACAATACAAACAATAACTGCTGCAGCAAACCTGTATCTTCCCTGATACCGGACACTGTGTGACCAACAATACAAACAATAACTGCTGCAACAAACCTGTATCTTCCCTGATACCGGACAATGTGTGACCAACAATACAAACAATAACTGCTGCAACAAACCTGTATCTTCCCTGATACCGGACAATGTGTGACCAACAATACAAACAATAACTGCTGCAACAAACCTGTATCTTCCCTGATACCGGACACTGTGTAACCGACAATACAAACAATAACTGCTGCAACAAACCTGTATCTTCCCTGATACCGGACACTGTGTAACCAACAATACAAACAGTAACTGCTGCAACAAACCTGTATCTTCCCTGATACCGGACAATGTGTGACCAACAATACAAACAATAACTGCTGCAGCAAACCTGTATCTTCCCCGATACCGGACACTGTGTAACCAACAATACAAACAATAACTGCTGCAGCAAACCTGTATCTTCCCTGATACCGGACACTGTGTGACCGACAATACAAACAATAACTGCTGCAACAAACCTGTATCTTCCCTGATACCGGACACTGTGTGACCAACTATACAAACAATAACTGCTGCAACCAACCTGTATCTTCCCTGATACCGGACACTGTGTGACCAACAATACAAACAATAACTGCTGCAGCAAACCTGTATCTTCCCTGATACCGGACACTGTGTAACCGACAATACAAACAATACCTGCTGCAACAAACCTGTATCTTCCCTGATACCGGACACTGTGTAACCAACAATACAAACAATAACTGCTGCAACAAACCTGTATCTTCCCTGATACCGGACAATGTGTAACCAACAATACAAACAATAACTGCTGCAACAAACCTGTATCTTCCCCGATACCGGACAATGTGTAACCGACAATACAAACAATAACTGCTGCAACAAACCTGTATCTTCCCTGATACCGGACAATGTGTAACCGACAATACAAACAATAACTGCTGCAACAAACCTGTATCTTCCCTGATACCGGACAATGTGTAACCAACAATACAAACAATAACTGCTGCAACAAACCTGTATCTTCCCTGATACCGGACAATGTGTGACCAACAATACAAACAATAACTGCTGCAGCAAACCTGTATCTTCCCTGATACCGGACACTGTGTAACCAACAATACAAACAATAACTGCTGCAGCAAACCTGTATCTTCCCTGATACCGGACAATGTGTAACCAACAATACAAACAATAACTGCTGCAGCAAACCTGTATCTTCCCTGATACCGGACACTGTGTGACCAACTATACAAACACTAACTGCTGCAACAAACCTGTATCTTCCCTGATACCGGACACTGTGTGACCAACAATACAAACAATAACTGCTGCAACAAACCTGTATCTTCCCTAATACCGGACAATGTGTGACCAACAATACAAACAATAACTGCTGCAGCAAACCTGTATCTTCCCTGATACCGGACACTGTGTAACCAACAATACAAACAATAACTGCTGCAGCAAACCTGTATCTTCCCTGATACCGGACAATGTGTGACCAACAATACAAACAATAACTGCTGCAGCAAACCTGTATCTTCCCTGATACCGGACAATGTGTGACCAACAATACAAACAATAACTGCTGCAGCAAACCTGTATCTTCCCTGATACCGGACAATGTGTGACCAACAATACAAACAATAACTGCTGCAGCAAACCTGTATCTTCCCTGATACCGGACACTGTGTAACCAACAATACAAACACTAACTGCTGCAACAAACCTGTATCTTCCCTGATACCGGACACTGTGTGACCGACAATACAAACAATAACTGGTGCAGCAAACCTGTATCTTCCCTGATACCGGACACTGTGTAACCAACAATACAAACAATAACTGCTGCAACAAACCTGTATCTTCCCTGATACCGGACACTGTGTAACCAACAATACAAACAATAACTGCTGCAACAAACCTGTATCTTCCCTGATACCGGACACTGTGTGACCAACAATACAAACACTAACTGCTGCAACAAACCTGTATCTTCCCTGATACCGGACACTGTGTAACCGACAATACAAACAATAACTGCTGCAACAAACCTGTATCTTCCCTGATACCGGACAATGTGTGACCAACAATACAAACAATAACTGCTGCAACAAACCTGTATCTTCCCTGATACCGGACACTGTGTAACCAACAATACAAACAATACCTGCTGCAACAAACCTGTATCTTCCCTGATACCGGACACTGTGTAACCAACAATACAAACAATAACTGCTGCAGCAAACCTGTATCTTCTCTGATACCGGACACTGTGTAACCAACAATACAAACAATAACTGCTGCAGCAAACCTGTATCTTCCCTGATACCGGACACTGTGTAACCGACAATACAAACAATACCTGCTGCAACAAACCTGTATCTTCCCTGATACCGGACACTGTGTAACCAACAATACAAACAATAACTGCTGCAGCAAACCTGTATCTTCCCTGATACCGGACACTGTGTAACCAACAATACAAACAATAACTGCTGCAACAAACCTGTATCTTCCCTGATACCGGACACTGTGTAACCAACAATACAAACAATAACTGCTGCAGCAAACCTGTATCTTCCCTGATACCGGACAATGTGTGACCAACAATACAAACAATAACTGCTGCAACAAACCTGTATCTTCCCTGATACCGGACAATGTGTAACCAACAATACAAACAATAACTGCTGCAACAAACCTGTATCTTCCCTGATACCGGACACTGTGTGACCAACAATACAAACAATAACTGCTGCAACAAACCTGTATCTTCCCTGATACCGGACACTGTGTAACCAACAATACAAACAATAACTGCTGCAACAAACCTGTATCTTCCCTGATACCGGACAATGTGTAACCAACAATACAAACAATAACTGCTGCAACAAACCTGTATCTTCCCTGATACCGGACACTGTGTGACCAACAATACAAACAATAACTGCTGCAACAAACCTGTATCTTCCCTGATACCGGACAATGTGTGACCAACAATACAAACAATAACTGCTGCAGCAAACCTGTATCTTCCCTGATACCGGACACTGTGTGACCAACAATACAAACAATAACTGCTGCAACAAACCTGTATCTTCCCTGATACCGGACACTGTGTAACCAACAATACAAACAATAACTGCTGCAACAAACCTGTATCTTCCCTGATACCGGACACTGTGTAACCAACAATACAAACAATAACTGCTGCAACAAACCTGTATCTTCCCTGATACCGGACACTGTGTAACCAACAATACAAACAATAACTGCTGCAACAAACCTGTATCTTCCCTGATACCGGACACTGTGTAACCAACAATACAAACAATAACTGCTGCAACAAACCTGTATCTTCCCTGATACCGGACAATGTGTAACCAACAATACAAACAATAACTGCTGCAACAAACCTGTATCTTCCCTGATACCGGACACTGTGTAACCAACAATACAAACAATAACTGCTGCAACAAACCTGTATCTTCCCTGATACCGGACACTGTGTAACCAACAATACAAACAATAACTGCTGCAACAAACCTGTATCTTCCCTGATACCGGACACTGTGTGACCAACAATACAAACAATAACTGCTGCACAACAACCTGTATCTTCCCTGATACCGGACACTGTGTAACCAACAATACAAACAATAACTGCTGCAACAAACCTGTATCTTCCCTGATACCGGACACTGTGTAACCAACAATACAAACAATAACTGCTGCAACAAACCTGTATCTTCCCTGATACCGGACACTGTGTGACCAACAATACAAACAATAACTGCTGCAACAAACCTGTATCTTCCCTGATACCGGACACTGTGTAACCAACAATACAAACAATAACTGCTGCAACAAACCTGTATCTTCCCTGATACCGGACACTGTGTGACCAACAATACAAACAATAACTGCTGCAACAAACCTGTATCTTCCCTGATACCGGACAATGTGTAACCAACAATACAAACAATAACTGCTGCAACAAACCTGTATCTTCCCTGATACCGGACAATGTGTAACCAACAATACAAACAATAACTGCTGCAACAAACCTGTATCTTCCCTGATACCGGACACTGTGTAACCAACAATACAAACAATAACTGCTGCAACAAACCTGTATCTTCCCTGATACCGGACACTGTGTAACCAACAATACAAACAATAACTGCTGCAACAAACCTGTATCTTCCCTGATACCGGACAATGTGTAACCAACAATACAAACAATAACTGCTGCAACAAACCTGTATCTTCCCTGATACCGGACAATGTGTAACCAACAATACAAACAATAACTGCTGCAACAAACCTGTATCTTCCCTGATACCGGACACTGTGTGACCAACAATACAAACAATAACTGCTGCAACAAACCTGTATCTTCCCTGATACCGGACACTGTGTGACCAACAATACAAACAATAACTGCTGCAGCAAACCTGTATCTTCCCTGATACCGGACACTGTGTGACCAACAATACAAACAATAACTGCTGCAACAAACCTGTATCTTCCCTGATACCGGACACTGTGTGACCAACAATACAAACAATAACTGCTGCAGCAAACCTGTATCTTCCCTGATACCGGACACTGTGTGACCAACAATACAAACAATAACTGCTGCAACAAACCTGTATCTTCCCTGATACCGGACACTGTGTGACCAACAATACAAACAATAACTGCTGCAACAAACCTGTATCTTCCCTGATACCGGACAATGTGTGACCAACAATACAAACAATAACTGCTGCAACAAACCTGTATCTTCCCTGATACCGGACACTGTGTGACCAACAATACAAACAATAACTGCTGCAACAAACCTGTATCTTCCCTGATACCGGACACTGTGTAACCAACAATACAAACAATAACTGCTGCAACAAACCTGTATCTTCCCTGATACCGGACACTGTGTAACCAACAATACAAACAATAACTGCTGCAACAAACCTGTATCTTCCCTGATACCGGACACTGTGTAACCAACAATACAAACAATAACTGCTGCAACAAACCTGTATCTTCCCTGATACCGGACACTGTGTGACCAACAATACAAACAATAACTGCTGCAACAAACCTGTATCTTCCCTGATACCGGACAATGTGTAACCAACAATACAAACAATAACTGCTGCAACAAACCTGTATCTTCCCTGATACCGGACAATGTGTAACCGACAATACAAACAATAACTGCTGCAACAAACCTGTATCTTCCCTGATACCGGACACTGTGTGACCAACAATACAAACAATAACTGCTGCAACAAACCTGTATCTTCCCTGATACCGGACATGTGTAACCAACAATACAAACAATAACTGCTGCAACAAACCTGTATCTTCCCTGATACCGGACACTGTGTGACCAACAATACAAACAATAACTGCTGCAACAAACCTGTATCTTCCCTGATACCGGACACTGTGTGACCAACAATACAAACAATAACTGCTGCATCAAACCTGTATCTTCCCTGATACCGGACACTGTGTAACCAACAATACAAACAATAACTGCTGCAGCAAACCTGTATCTTCCCTGATACCGGACATGTGTAACCAACAATACAAACAATAACTGCTGCAACAAACCTGTATCTTCCCTGATACCGGACACTGTGTAACCAACAATACAAACAATAACTGCTGCAACAAACCTGTATCTTCCCTGATACCGGACACTGTGTGACCAACAATACAAACAATAACTGCTGCAAAAACCTGTATCTTCCCTGATACCGGACACTGTGTAACCAACAATACAAACAATAACTGCTGCAACAAACCTGTATCTTCCCTGATACCGGACACTGTGTGACCAACAATACAAACAATAACTGCTGCAACAAACCTGTATCTTCCCTGATACCGGACACTGTGTAACCAACAATACAAACAATAACTGCTGCAACAAACCTGTATCTTCCCTGATACCGGACACTGTGTGACCAACAATACAAACAATAACTGCTGCAACAAACCTGTATCTTCCCTGATACCGGACACTGTGTAACCAACAATACAAACAATAACTGCTGCAACAAACCTGTATCTTCCCTGATACCGGACACTGTGTGACCAACAATACAAACAATAACTGCTGCAACAAACCTGTATCTTCCCTGATACCGGACAATGTGTAACCAACAATACAAACAATAACTGCTGCAAAACAACCTGTATCTTCCCTGATACCGGACAATGTGTAACCAACAATACAAACAATAACTGCTGCAACAAACCTGTATCTTCCCTGATACCGGACACTGTGTAACCAACAATACAAACAATAACTGCTGCAACAAACCTGTATCTTCCCTGATACCGGACACTGTGTGACCAACAATACAAACAATAACTGCTGCAGCAAACCTGTATCTTCCCTGATACCGGACACTGTGTAACCAACAATACAAACAATAACTGCTGCAACAAACCTGTATCTTCCCTGATACCGGACACTGTGTAACCAACAATACAAACAATAACTGCTGCAACAAACCTGTATCTTCCCTGATACCGGACACTGTGTAACCAACAATACAAACAATAACTGCTGCAACAAACCTGTATCTTCCCTGATACCGGACAATGTGTAACCAACAATACAAACAATAACTGCTGCAACAAACCTGTATCTTCCCTGATACCGGACACTGTGTAACCAACAATACAAACAATAACTGCTGCAACAAACCTGTATCTTCCCTGATACCGGACACTGTGTGACCAACAATACAAACAATAACTGCTGCAACAAACCTGTATCTTCCCTGATACCGGACAATGTGTGACCAACAATACAAACAATAACTGCTGCAACAAACCTGTATCTTCCCTGATACCGGACACTGTGTAACCAACAATACAAACAATAACTGCTGCAGCAAACCTGTATCTTCCCTGATACCGGACAATGTGTAACCAACAATACAAACAATAACTGCTGCAACAAACCTGTATCTTCCCTGATACCGGACACTGTGTAACCAACAATACAAACAATAACTGCTGCAACAAACCTGTATCTTCCCTGATACCGGACATTGTGTAACCAACAATACAAACAATAACTGCTGCAACAAACCTGTATCTTCCCTGATACCGGACACTGTGTAACCAACAATACAAACAATAACTGCTGCAACAAACCTGTATCTTCCCTGATACCGGACACTGTGTGACCAACAATACAAACAATAACTGCTGCAACAAACCTGTATCTTCCCTGATACCGGACACTGTGTAACCAACAATACAAACAATAACTGCTGCAGCAAACCTGTATCTTCCCTGATACCGGACAATGTGTGACCAACAATACAAACAATAACTGCTGCAACAAACCTGTATCTTCCCTGATACCGGACACTGTGTGACCAACAATACAAACAATAACTGCTGCAACAAACCTGTATCTTCCCTGATACCGGACAATGTGTAACCAACAATACAAACAATAACTGCTGCAGCAAACCTGTATCTTCCCTGATACCGGACATGTGTGACCAACAATACAAACAATAACTGCTGCAAGCAAACCTGTATCTTCCCTGATACCGGACAATGTGTGCCAACAATACAAACAATAACTGCTGCAACAAACCTGTATCTTCCCTGATACCGGACAATGTGTGACCAACAATACAAACAATAACTGCTGCAACAAACCTGTATCTTCCCTGATACCGGACACTGTGTAACCAACAATACAAACAATAACTGCTGCAACAAACCTGTATCTTCCCTGATACCGGACAATGTGTGACCAACAATACAAACAATAACTGCTGCAACAAACCTGTATCTTCCCTGATACCGGACAATGTGTAACCAACAATACAAACAATAACTGCTGCAACAAACCTGTATCTTCCCTGATACCGGACACTGTGTAACCAACAATACAAACAATAACTGCTGCAACAAACCTGTATCTTCCCTGATACCGGACACTGTGTAACCAACAATACAAACAATAACTGCTGCAACAAACCTGTATCTTCCCTGATACCGGACAATGTGTAACCAACAATACAAACAATAACTGCTGCAACAAACCTGTATCTTCCCTGATACCGGACACTGTGTAACCAACAATACAAACAATAACTGCTGCAACAAACCTGTATCTTCCCTGATACCGGACACTGTGTAACCAACAATACAAACAATAACTGCTGCAACAAACCTGTATCTTCCCTGATACCGGACATTGTGTGACCAACAATACAAACAATAACTGCTGCAACAAACCTGTATCTTCCCTGATACCGGACACTGTGTAACCAACAATACAAACAATAACTGCTGCAACAAACCTGTATCTTCCCTGATACCGGACACTGTGACCAACAATACAAACAATAACTGCTGCAACAAACCTGTATCTTCCCTGATACCGGACAATGTGTAACCAACAATACAAACAATAACTGCTGCAACAAACCTGTATCTTCCCTGATACCGGACAATGTGTAACCAACAATACAAACAATAACTGCTGCAAGCAAACCTGTATCTTCCCTGATACCGGACACTGTGTAACCAACAATACAAACAATAACTGCTGCAACAAACCTGTATCTTCCCTGATACCGGACACTGTGTAACCAACAATACAAACAATAACTGCTGCAACAAACCTGTATCTTCCCTGATACCGGACACTGTGTAACCAACAATACAAACAATAACTGCTGCAACAAACCTGTATCTTCCCTGATACCGGACATGTGTAACCAACAATACAAACAATAACTGCTGCAACAAACCTGTATCTTCCCTGATACCGGACACGTGTGTGACCAACAATACAAACAATAACTGCTGCAACAAACCTGTATCTTCCCTGATACCGGACAATGTGTAACCAACAATACAAACAATAACTGCTGCAGCAAACCTGTATCTTCCCTGATACCGGACAATGTGTAACCAACAATACAAACAATAACTGCTGCAACAAACCTGTATCTTCCCTGATACCGGACACTGTGTAACCAACAATACAAACAATAACTGCTGCAGCAAACCTGTATCTTCCCTGATACCGGACAATGTGTAACCAACAATACAAACAATAACTGCTGCAACAAACCTGTATCTTCCCTGATACCGGACACTGTGTAACCAACAATACAAACAATAACTGCTGCAACAAACCTGTATCTTCCCTGATACCGGACAATGTGTAACCAACAATACAAACAATAACTGCTGCAACAAACCTGTATCTTCCCTGATACCGGACATGTGTGACCAACAATACAAACAATAACTGCTGCAACAAACCTGTATCTTCCCTGATACCGGACACTGTGTAACCAACAATACAAACAATAACTGCTGCAACAAACCTGTATCTTCCCTGATACCGGACACTGTGTAACCAACAATACAAACAATAACTGCTGCAACAAACCTGTATCTTCCCTGATACCGGACACTGTGTGACCAACAATACAAACAATAACTGCTGCAACAAACCTGTATCTTCCCTGATACCGGACACTGTGTGACCAACAATACAAACAATAACTGCTGCAACAAACCTGTATCTTCCCTGATACCGGACAATGTGTAACCAACAATACAAACAATAACTGCTGCAACAAACCTGTATCTTCCCTGATACCGGACAATGTGTAACCAACAATACAAACAATAACTGCTGCAACAAACCTGTATCTTCCCTGATACCGGACACTGTGTGACCAACAATACAAACAATAACTGCTGCAACAAACCTGTATCTTCCCTGATACCGGACAATGTGTAACCAACAATACAAACAATAACTGCTGCAACAAACCTGTATCTTCCCTGATACCGGACATGTGTAACCAACAATACAAACAATAACTGCTGCAACAAACCTGTATCTTCCCTGATACCGGACACTGTGTAACCAACAATACAAACAATAACTGCTGCAACAAACCTGTATCTTCCCTGATACCGGACAATGTGTAACCAACAATACAAACAATAACTGCTGCAACAAACCTGTATCTTCCCTGATACCGGACACTGTGTGTAACCAACAATACAAACAATAACTGCTGCAACAAACCTGTATCTTCCCTGATACCGGACAATGTGTGACCAACAATACAAACAATAACTGCTGCAACAAACCTGTATCTTCCCTGATACCGGACAATGTGTAACAACAATACAAACAATAACTGCTGCAACAAACCTGTATCTTCCCTGATACCGGACACTGTGTGACCAACAATACAAACAATAACTGCTGCAACAAACCTGTATCTTCCCTGATACCGGACACTGTGTAACCAACAATACAAACAATAACTGCTGCAACAAACCTGTATCTTCCTGATACCGGACACTGTTGACCAACAATACAAACAATAACTGCTGCAACAAACCTGTATCTTCCCTGATACCGGACAATGTGTAACCAACAATACAAACAATAACTGCTGCAACAAACCTGTATCTTCCCTGATACCGGACAATGTGTAACCAACAATACAAACAATAACTGCTGCAACAAACCTGTATCTTCCCTGATACCGGACACTGTGTAACCAACAATACAAACAATAACTGCTGCAACAAACCTGTATCTTCCCTGATACCGGACACTGTGTGACCAACAATACAAACAATAACTGCTGCAACAAACCTGTATCTTCCCTGATACCGGACAATGTGTGAACAACAATACAAACAATAACTGCTGCAACAAACCTGTATCTTCCCTGATACCGGACACTGTGTGACCAACAATACAAACAATAACTGCTGCAACAAACCTGTATCTTCCCTGATACCGGACAATGTGTGTAACCAACAATACAAACAATAACTGCTGCAACAAACCTGTATCTTCCCTGATACCGGACACTGTGTAACCAACAATACAAACAATAACTGCTGCAACAAACCTGTATCTTCCCTGATACCGGACACTGTGTAACCAACAATACAAACAATAACTGCTGCAACAAACCTGTATCTTCCCTGATACCGGACAATGTGTAACCAACAATACAAACAATAACTGCTGCAACAAACCTGTATCTTCCCTGATACCGGACACTGTGTAACCAACAATACAAACAATAACTGCTGCAACAAACCTGTATCTTCCCTGATACCGGACACTGTGTAACCAACAATACAAACAATAACTGCTGCAAAAACCTGTATCTTCCCTGATACCGGACAATGTGTAACCAACAATACAAACAATAACTGCTGCAACAAACCTGTATCTTCCCTGATACCGGACACTGTGTAACCAACAATACAAACAATAACTGCTGCAACAAACCTGTATCTTCCCTGATACCGGACACTGTGTAACCAACAATACAAACAATAACTGCTGCAACAAACCTGTATCTTCCCTGATACCGGACATGTGTAACCAACAATACAAACAATAACTGCTGCAACAAACCTGTATCTTCCCTGATACCGGACACTGTGTAACCAACAATACAAACAATAACTGCTGCAACAAACCTGTATCTTCCCTGATACCGGACAATGTGTAACCAACAATACAAACAATAACTGCTGCAACAAACCTGTATCTTCCCTGATACCGGACAATGTGTAACCAACAATACAAACAATAACTGCTGCAACAAACCTGTATCTTCCCTGATACCGGACACTGTGTAACCAACAATACAAACAATAACTGCTGCAACAAACCTGTATCTTCCCTGATACCGGACACTGTGTGTAACCAACAATACAAACAATAACTGCTGCAACAAACCTGTATCTTCCCTGATACCGGACAATGTGTAACCAACAATACAAACAATAACTGCTGCAACAAACCTGTATCTTCCCTGATACCGGACAATGTGTAACCAACAATACAAACAATAACTGCTGCAACAAACCTGTATCTTCCCTGATACCGGACAATGTGTAACCAACAATACAAACAATAACTGCTGCAACAAACCTGTATCTTCCCTGATACCGGACACTGTGTAACCAACAATACAAACAATAACTGCTGCAACAAACCTGTATCTTCCCTGATACCGGACAATGTGTAACAACAATACAAACAATAACTGCTGCAACAAACCTGTATCTTCCCTGATACCGGACACTGTGTGACCAACAATACAAACAATAACTGCTGCAACAAACCTGTATCTTCCCTGATACCGGACAATGTGTAACCAACAATACAAACAATAACTGCTGCAACAAACCTGTATCTTCCTGATACCGGACACTGTGTAACCAACAATACAAACAATAACTGCTGCAACAAACCTGTATCTTCCCTGATACCGGACAATGTGTAACCAACAATACAAACAATAACTGCTGCAACAAACCTGTATCTTCCCTGATACCGGACACTGTGTAACCAACAATACAAACAATAACTGCTGCAACAAACCTGTATCTTCCCTGATACCGGACACTGTGTAACCAACAATACAAACAATAACTGCTGCAACAAACCTGTATCTTCCCTGATACCGGACATGTGTAACCAACAATACAAACAATAACTGCTGCAACAAACCTGTATCTTCCCTGATACCGGACACTGTGTAACCAACAATACAAACAATAACTGCTGCAACAAACCTGTATCTTCCCTGATACCGGACACTGTGTAACCAACAATACAAACAATAACTGCTGCAACAAACCTGTATCTTCCTGATACCGGACACTGTGTAACCAACAATACAAACAATAACTGCTGCAACAAACCTGTATCTTCCCTGATACCGGACATGTGTAACCAACAATACAAACAATAACTGCTGCAACAAACCTGTATCTTCCCTGATACCGGACATTGTGTAACCAACAATACAAACAATAACTGCTGCAACAAACCTGTATCTTCCCTGATACCGGACAATGTGTAACAACAATACAAACAATAACTGCTGCAACAAACCTGTATCTTCCCTGATACCGGACACTGTGTAACAACAATACAAACAATAACTGCTGCAACAAACCTGTATCTTCCCTGATACCGGACAATGTAACCAACAATACAAACAATAACTGCTGCAACAAACCTGTATCTTCCCTGATACCGGACACTGTGTAACCAACAATACAAACAATAACTGCTGCAACAAACCTGTATCTTCCCTGATACCGGACAATGTGTGACCAACAATACAAACAATAACTGCTGCAACAAACCTGTATCTTCCCTGATACCGGACACTGTGTAACCAACAATACAAACAATAACTGCTGCAACAAACCTGTATCTTCCCTGATACCGGACAATGTGTGACCAACAATACAAACAATAACTGCTGCAACAAACCTGTATCTTCCCTGATACCGGACACTGTGTGACCAACAATACAAACAATAACTGCTGCAGCAAACCTGTATCTTCCCAACAATACAAACAATAACTGCTGCAACAAACCTGTATCTTCCCTGATACCGGACACTGTGTAACCAACAATACAAACAATAACTGCTGCAACAAACCTGTATCTTCCCTGATACCGGACAATGTGTGACCAACAATACAAACAATAACTGCTGCAACAAACCTGTATCTTCCCTGATACCGGACACTGTGTGACCAACAATACAAACAATAACTGCTGCAGCAAACCTGTATCTTCCCACACAATACAAACAATAACTGCTGCAACAAACCTGTATCTTCCCTGATACCGGACACTGTGTAACCAACAATACAAACAATAACTGCTGCAAAACCTGTATCTTCCCTGATACCGGACAATGTGTGACCAACAATACAAACAATAACTGCTGCAACAAACCTGTATCTTCCCTGATACCGGACACTGTGTGACCAACAATACAAACAATAACTGCTGCAGCAAACCTGTATCTTCCCAACAATACAAACAATAACTGCTGCAACAAACCTGTATCTTCCCTGATACCGGACAATGTGTGACCAACAATACGAACAATAACTGCTGCAACAAACCTGTATCTTCCTGATACCGGACACTGTGTGACCAACAATACAAACAATAACTGCTGCAACAAACCTGTATCTTCCCTGATACCGGACAATGTGTGACCAACAATACAAACAATAACTGCTGCAACAAACCTGTATCTTCCCTGATACCGGACACTGTGTGACCAACAATACAAACAATAACTGCTGCAACAAACCTGTATCTTCCCTGATACCGGACACTGTGTGACCAACAATACAAACAATAACTGCTGCATCAAACCTGTATCTTCCCTGATACCGGACAATGTGTGACCAACAATACAAACAATAACTGCTGCAACAAACCTGTATCTTCCCTGATACCGGACATTGTGTAACCAACAATACAAACAATAACTGCTGCAGCAAACCTGTATCTTCCCTGATACCGGACAATGTGTGACAAATACAAAACAATAACTGCTGCAACAAACCTGTATCTTCCCTGATACCGGACACTGTGTAACCAACAATACAAACAATAACTGCTGCAACAAACCTGTATCTTCCCTGATACCGGACACTGTGTAACCAACAATACAAACAGTAACTGCTGCAACAAACCTGTATCTTCCCTGATACCGGACACTGTGTAACCAACAATACAAACAATACCTGCTGCAGCAAACCTGTATCTTCCCTGATACCGGACACTGTGTAACCAACAATACAAACAATAACTGCTGCAACAACCTGTATCTTCCCTGATACCGGACAATGTGTGACCAATACAAACAATAACTGCTGCAACAAACCTGTATCTTCCCTGATACCGGACAATGTGTGACCAACAATACAAACAATAACTGCTGCAACAAACCTGTATCTTCCCTGATACCGGACAATGTGTGACCAACAATACAAACAATAACTGCTGCAACAAACCTGTATCTTCCCTGATACCGGACAATGTGTGACCAACAATACAAACAATAACTGCTGCAACAACCTGTATCTTCCCTGATACCGGACAATGTGTGACCAACAATACAAACAATACTGCTGCAACAAACCTGTATCTTCCCTGATACCGGACACTGTGTAACCAACAATACAAACAATAACTGCTGCAGCAAACCTGTATCTTCCCTGATACGGACAATGTGTGACCAACAATACAAACAATAACTGCTGCAGCAAACCTGTATCTTCCCTGATACCGGACACTGTGTAACCAACAATACAAACAATAACTGCTGCAACAAACCTGTATCTTCCCTGATACCGGACACTGTGTAACCAACAATACAAACAATAACTGCTGCAACAAACCTGTATCTTCCCTGATACCGGACAATGTGTAACCAACAATACAAACAATAACTGCTGCAACAAACCTGTATCTTCCCTGATACTGGACACTGTGTGACCAACAATACAAACAATAACTGCTGCAACAAACCTGTATCTTCCCGGATACCGGACACTGTGTGACCAACAATACAAACAATAACTGCTGCAGCAAACCTGTATCTTCCCTGATACCGGACACTGTGTAACCAACAATACAAACAATAACTGCTGCAACAAACCTGTATCTTCCCTGATACCGGACACTGTGTAACCAACAATACAAACAATAACTGCTGCAACAAACCTGTATCTTCCCTGATACCGGACAATGTGTAACCAACAATACAAACAATAACTGCTGCAACAAACCTGTATCTTCCCTGATACCGGACACTGTGTGACCAACAATACAAACAATAACTGCTGCAACAAACCTGTATCTTCCCTGATACCGGACACTGTGTAACCAACAATACAAACAATAACTGCTGCAACAAACCTGTATCTTCCCTGATACCGGACACTGTGTAACAACAATACAAACAATAACTGCTGCAGCAAACCTGTATCTTCCCTGATACCGGACAATGTGTGACCAACAATACAAACAATAACTGCTGCAACAAACCTGTATCTTCCCTGATACCGGACACTGTGTGACCAACAATACAAACACTAACTGCTGCAACAAACCTGTATCTTCCCTGATACCGGACAATGTGTGACCAACAATACAAACAATAACTGCTGCAACAAACCTGTATCTTCCCTGATACCGGACACTGTGTAACCAACAATACAAACAATAACTGCTGCAACAAACCTGTATCTTCCCTGATACCGGACACTGTGTGACCAACAATACAAACAATAACTGCTGCAACAAACCTGTATCTTCCCTGATACCGGACACTGTGTACCAACAATACAAACAATAACTGCTGCAACAAACCTGTATCTTCTCTGATACCGGACAATGTGTAACCAACAATACATACAATAACTGCTGCAACAAACCTGTATCTTCCCTGATACCGGACACTGTGTAACCAACAATACAAACAATAACTGCTGCAACAAACCTGTATCTTCCCTGATACCGGACACTGTGTAACCAACAATACAAACAATAACTGCTGCAACAAACCTGTATCTTCCCTGATACCGGACAATGTGTAACCAACAATACAAACAATAACTGCTGCAACAAACCTGTATCTTCCCTGATACCGGACACTGTGTAACCAACAACACAAACAATGACCATGCACACCTTCCACAGATCTAAAACATATCCTATTGAGGGGGGAGGCTGCAGTGACCTCAAAAATTGTAACCATAACAAACGATAACAATAAAAATAGTCACACATAATACAGAAAATACACTGTGTCTATAAGGGTACAGGGTAACTCAGACATAGGAGAGGGCTGGGGAATAGAATAATGTGTCAGACCCCCCCCCCATCTCCCAGCAGTAATGCCAGGTCCAGGTACACCCAGTTCAAAGTGACTCTAATCACCAGTTCTGTTCCTTCCAGAGACACATGAAAACACTAAAAACCAAACACCACACACACTACTTCTTCCAGACAAATTTGGATTATTGTGTATCCGTGAGAACAGGTTTCTTCTCCTGGTTGTTACTGTGATTAGAATAACTGGTAAAGATGTATATAAAGCCCTGTGTGTAATGCACAAAAATTACCCGCCCCTTCAACCCCGGTGTCTGGCTGAGGGTTATGGGGACGATGTGGCGGAGCGTCTATACCTCTGTGTGACACTGCAGTGATACCAGGTCTGCTTGGAGGGTTTGGAGGGACCAAGAGAGCCCCGGAGCACTTCTAGGATGAAGGATTGTCTGACACAGTAATTAGAGCTCTCTCACAGGTATACACTCACACAGACGCTCACAGAAATGCAGTCACAAAGTGGTATATACACTCTGAAAGGCACTCGCTGGTATTCAGTCTGGGCCTGATCCGGTCTGCATCATGTGACCGGATGGGAGGGGGAGTTTAACCCCAACACATGACTACAAACCTGAACTGTCTGGGTGAATACTGGACAGGTGACAAGTCGAACAGTAATGAGTCGGGTCTGACCTTCAAACCTTGAAAAGACTGTTCTAGTTACACACACTGTAAGGCTGGCCGTCCACTGGCACCATGCATCGCTTCCATAGTGTAACCATGGAAACACCTTCTCCCTGTACACCCATTACACACTGTAATGCATCACTTCCATAGTGTAACCATGGAAACACCTTCTCCCTGTACACCCATTACACACTAATGCATCACTTCCATAGTGTAACCATGGAAACACCTTCTCCCTGTACACCCATTACACACTGTAATGCATCACTCCCATAGAGTAACCATGGAAACACCTTCTCCCTGTACACCCATTACACACTGTAATAATGTAACCGGAGTCAGACAGGTTCACTTCATTAACGGCGCCGGACCAGACACAAGCAAGGATTGTCCAAACACGAGTCTCTTCAGGAAAGGCAAACGTTTATTGTGTCGTCACACAAGTGCTCACACAGGATTGAATCTCTAAGAGTGAGCCCCCCTTTCACCCCGTGCAAGGGGTCTTATACCCAAAAATACGTAATTAGGTACATCCCAATTAGCCCACCTCCCGATGACACTTTATTCCTCCCCACGTGGGTTAATACCTCCCATCATTAGCATGAACACAAAGAACATTCCACATTTAACTATAAATTGATACACTTCATGTTAGTTTGACAGTCTGTGATTTGTTGTGCTGTCTTTCTCCGGCCAGCGCCTCCCTCCCTATAGGCTTTGTTTATTCAGATAGCCAGGGACCTAGTCTGTTTTCTATGTTCTCTTTGTTCCTTGGCACATCGCACTGACCTTGCCTCATTCATAAATCTTCCTGTCTCTCTGTGCCAAGAGCTGGCCGGATCCTGCCTGGATTTCTTGTTAGCTTTTCTAATCTACCACACATTCCTTAAAGTCTACGTGAGCTCTGCTCTTCTCTTCTAAATGAAATCTATTCTATTTACTGGTGAACCAATATTCTGAACAAGATGGCTGCCTGGCTCATAGTAGCAACCATCTTCCAGCCTGATTCTCCTTCAATAAAGCATCACTTCCATAGTGTAACCATGGAAACACCTTCTCCCTGTACACTCATTACACACTGTAATGTACCGGTTTATTCTTATTTCAATGGTTACACCCTGCACACTGTTCTATTGAGTTTCCATGGTTACGCACTATCTTTAAGTATTGTTTTTCACGAATTCTCCTTACAAGGGGTCCATGATTTTGTGCCCAGGCTGACTCATCTGGTCTCCCAGCTCCCCTCTCCCAGCGTGGTGTTAGTTAGCCCGGTCCTTGTCCCCCTCTGGCCACGTTCAGTTCCGGCAGGAACACTCGTGTCTATTTCTGTCACCATGAAGCAGGTCAGGGGACTCCGCTGTAATTACTTGGAAATACCTCGATCCATCAGAGTCACATTATATACCCATCCGGCTGCCCCTGCCTGCTCGCGTTGCCATGGCTACAGGCCCCATCCAGTATCCCTGCCTCCCTCTGGTTGCCATGGTTACCCAGGTTCTGGAGCATCATATAAGATGTATAGCAGCAGGTCACCTATAGCAGTGACATCGCAGAGGGGGGGCAGCGGTAGGGACCAGACGACGGGGGCCGGGCTCACACGTACACCCCGAAAACCTGCCATTACCAGAGGAAAAAAATACAATGAACACCGGAAATAAAACTCTGGCATCCTCTGCCCGGACAGGAGAGACAGTCTGTGCCATAAAGGGTTAACAAGTAAAGCTGATTCTCCGTGTTTATATGTCCTTCAATAAAGCACCATATCAGTGGGGGGAGGGGGCAGGGAGGGTGTGCCTCTTCCTACATGCAAGATGACATTTCACAGTGCCCGGAGCCGGCGTTACACAGGGGACCCCAAAACCATTAACATATGGATTTACCAAGGCTCGCTCATACTGCTGCGAAGTGCTGCCCTGCAGGATGGAGCTTAATTTCCCTGCAGCGTGAGAGGTCACACAGGCTGTGAGGGTCCATCAATGGGAACCCCAAAAACACACCCGCACACCCTGAATATATGGAGGAACAACTAAAAACACACCCGCACACCCTGAATATATGGAGGAACCCCTAAAAACACACCCGCACACCCTGAATATATGGAGGATCCCCTAAAAATACACCCACACACCCTGAATATATGGAGAACCCCTAAAACACCCGCACACCCTGAATATATGGAGGAACCCCTAAAAACACACCTGCACACCCTGAATATATGGAGGAGCCCCTAAAAACACACCCACACACCCTGAATATATGGAGGAGCCCCTAAAAACACACCCTGAATATATGGAGAACCCCTAAAACACCCGCACACCCTGAATATATGGAGGACCCCTAAAAACACACCTGCACACCCTGAATATATGGAGGAGCCCCTAAAAACACACCCACACACCCTGAATATATGGAGGAACCCCTAAAACACCCGCACACCTGAATATATGGAGGAGCCCCTAAAAACACACCCGCACACCCTGAATATATGGAGGAGCCCCTAAAAACACACCCGCACACCCTGAATATATGGAGGAGCCCCTAAAAACACACCCGCACACCCTGAATATATGGAGGAGCCCCTAAAAACACACCCTGAATATATGGAGAACCCCTAAAACACCCGCACACCCTGAATATATGGAGGAACCCCTAAAAACACACCCACACACCCTGAATATATGGAGGAACCCCTAAAAACACACCGGCACACCCTGAATATATGGAGGAGCCCCTAAAAACACACCCACACACCCTGAATATATGGAGGAGCCCCTAAAAAGATACCCTGAATATATGGAGGAACCCCAAAAACACACCCGCACACCCTGAATATATGGAGGAACCCCAAAAACACACCCACACACCTCCTCCTGATTAACTACATCCTGCTGAACTGCAGTGCAACATATATTAACTTCCCCCTGCAACCACTCACTCACTGTTCTTGTTCCATACATATGGATTCACTGGATACATACCGGATGCACGGTGTCTGTATATATGTTGCTGCTTATGAAACGGCCTCTCAGACTCAGCTGCAGCGCTATAGTAAATTAACAAACACGTTCTATAAACTTCAGCTCTAACTCCTAGTCAGGGTCATGTGACTGACCTCCTGATTAACTACTTCCTGCTGAACTGCAGTGCAACATATATTAACTTCCCCCTGGAACCAAACACTCACTGTTTTGGTTCCATACATATTGATTCACTGCCTGCAAACCAGATGCAGGCTGTCTGCACACCAGATACACACCAGATGCAGGCTGTCTGCACACCTGATACACACCAGATGCAGGCTGTCTGCACACCTGATACACACCAGATGCAGGCTGTCTGCACACCAGATACACACTGGATGCAGGCTGTCTGCGCACCAGATACACACCAGATGCAAGCTATCTGCACACCTGATACACACCAGATGCAGGCTGTCTGCACACCAGAAACACACCAGATGCAGGCTGTCTGCACACCAGAAACACACCAGATGCAAGCTGTCTGCACACCAGAAACACACCAGATGCAGGCTGTCTGCACACCAGATACACACTGGATGCAGGCTGTCTGCGCACCAGATACACACCAGATGCAGGCTATCTGCACACCTGATACACACCAGATGCAGGCTGTCTGCACACCAGAAACACACCAGATGCAGGCTGTCTGCACACCAGAAACACACCAGATGCAAGCTGTCTGCACACCAGAAACACACCAGATGCAGGCTGTCTGCACACCAGAAACACACCAGATGCAAGCTGTCTGCACACCAGATACACACCAGATGCAGGCTGTCTGCACACCAGATACACACCAGATGCAGGCTGTCTGCACACCTGATACACACCAGATGCAGGCTGTCTGCACACCAGAAACACACCAGATGCAAGCTGTCTGCACACCAGATACACACCAGATGCAGGCTGTCTGCACACCAGAAACACACCAGATGCAAGCTGTCTGCACACCAGATGCAGGCTGTCTGCACACCAGATACACACCAGATGCAGGCTGTCTGCACACCTGATACACACCAGATGCAGGCTGTCTGCACACCAGATACACACTGGATGCAAGCTGTCTGCACACCAGATACACACTGGATGCAAGCTGTCTGCACACCAGATACACACTGGATGCAAGCTGTCTGCACACCAGATACACACCAGATGCAAGCTGTCTGCACACCAGAAACACACTGGATGCAGGCTGTCTGCACACCAGATACACACCAGATGAAAGCTGTCTGCACACCAGAAACACACTGGATGCAGGCTGTCTGCACACCAGATACACACCAGATGCAAGCTGTCTGCACACCAGAAACACACCGGATGCAGGCTGTCTGCACACCAGATACACACCAGATGCAAGCTGTCTGCACACCAGAAACACACCGGATGCAGGCTGTCTGCACACCAGATACACACCAGATGCAAGCTGTCTGCACACCAGATACACACCAGATGCAGGCTGTCTGCACACCAGATACACACCAGATGCAGGCTGTCTGCACACCAGATACACACCAGATGCAGGCTGTCTGCACACCAGATACACACTGGATGCAGGCTGTCTGCGCACCAGATACACACCAGATGCAAGCTGTCTGCACACCAGATACACACCAGATGCAGGCTGTCTGCACACCAGATACACACCGGATGCAGGCTGTCTGCACACCAGATACACACCAGATGCAGGCTGTCTGCACACCTGATACACACCAGATGCAGGCTGTCTGCACACCAGAAACACACCAGATGCAAGCTGTCTGCACACCAGATACACACCAGATGCAGGCTGTCTGCACACCAGATACACACGGATGCAGGCTGTCTGCACACCAGAAACACACCAGATGCAGGCTGTCTGCACACCAGAAACACACCAGATGCAAGCTGTCTGCACACCAGATACACACCAGATGCAGGCTGTCTGCACACCAGATACACACCAGATGCAGGCTGTCTGCACACCTGATACACACCAGATGCAGGCTGTCTGCACACCAGAAACACACCAGATGCAAGCTGTCTGCACACCAGATACACACCAGATGCAGGCTGTCTGCACACCAGAAACACACCAGATGCAAGCTGTCTGCACACCAGAAACACACCAGATGCAGGCTGTCTGCACACCAGATACACACCAGATGCAGGCTGTCTGCACACCTGATACACACCAGATGCAGGCTGTCTGCACACCAGATACACACCAGATGCAAGCTGTCTGCACACCTGATACACACCAGATGCAGGCTGTCTGCACACCAGATACACACTGGATGCAAGCTGTCTGCACACCAGATACACACTGGATGCAAGCTGTCTGCACACCAGATACACACTGGATGCAAGCTGTCTGCACACCAGAAACACACTGGATGCAAGCTGTCTGCACACCAGATACACACCAGATGCAGGCTGTCTGCACACCAGAAACACACCAGATGCAAGCTGTCTGCACACCAGATACACACCAGATGCAGGCTGTCTGCACACCAGAAACACACCAGATGCAAGCTGTCTGCACACCAGAAACACACCAGATGCAGGCTGTCTGCACACCAGATACACACCAGATGCAGGCTGTCTGCACACCTGATACACACCAGATGCAGGCTGTCTGCACACCAGATACACACCAGATGCAAGCTGTCTGCACACCTGATACACACCAGATGCAGGCTGTCTGCACACCAGATACACACTGGATGCAAGCTGTCTGCACACCAGATACACACTGGATGCAAGCTGTCTGCACACCAGATACACACTGGATGCAAGCTGTCTGCACACCAGAAACACACTGGATGCAAGCTGTCTGCACACCAGATACACACCAG
This sequence comes from Leptobrachium leishanense, assembly GCA_009667805.1. Taxonomy (NCBI): domain Eukaryota; kingdom Metazoa; phylum Chordata; class Amphibia; order Anura; family Megophryidae; genus Leptobrachium; species Leptobrachium leishanense. The sequence continues at coordinate 35,542 of RXON01001073.1, read as the reverse complement.
ATGCAAGCTGTCTGCACACCAGAAACACACTGGATGCAGGCTGTCTGCACACCAGATACACACCAGATGAAAGCTGTCTGCACACCAGAAACACACTGGATGCAGGCTGTCTGCACACCAGATACACACCAGATGCAAGCTGTCTGCACACCAGAAACACACCGGATGCAGGCTGTCTGCACACCAGATACACACCAGATGCAAGCTGTCTGCACACCAGAAACACACTGGATGCAGGCTGTCTGCACACCAGATACACACCAGGTGCAAGCTGTCTGCACACCAGAAACACACTGGATGCAAGCTGTCTGCACACCAGATACACACTGGATGCAGGCTGTCTGCACACCAGATACACACTGGATGCAAGCTGTCTGCACACCTGATACACACCAGATGCAGGCTGACTGCACACCAGATACACACTGGATGCAAGCTGTCTGCACACCAGATACACACTGGATGCAAGCTGTCTGCACACCAGAAACACACTGGATGCAGGCTGTCTGCACACCAGATACACACCAGATGCAAGCTGTCTGCACACCAGAAACACACTGGATGCAGGCTGTCTGCACACCAGATACACACCAGATGCAAGCTGTCTGCACACCAGAAACACACCAGATGCAGGCTGTCTGCACACCAGATACACACCGGATGCAAGCTGTCTGCACACCAGAAACACACCAGATGCAGGCTGTCTGCACACCAGATACACACTGGATGCAAGCTGTCTGCACACCAGATACACACTGGATGCAAGCTGTCTGCACACCAGATACACACTGGATGCAAGCTGTCTGCACACCAGAAACACACCAGATGCAGGCTGTCTGCACACCAGAAACACCGGATGCACGATGCCTGCACACCAAATACACACCGGATGTAGGCTGTCTGCACACCAGATACACACTGGGTGCCTACTGAATACACACCAGATATAATCCAGATGCACACTGGCTGCATTCCAGATGCTGTAGGTAATTATGGCATTGGATAATGAGACATGTAGTCCAACACACTGAGATACACCATTAGCCTCACACTCGTTACCACTCGGAACTGATGGTGAGTGGGAAGTCGTGTTACAGCCTATTTTTAGTTTGTGTTTATTTCCACTTATTTGCAGGTCCTTTACTTTATATGGCACACACATGGCACGCACAAAACTGTGCCAGCACAGGAATAATGAACGATTACTTATCACTCGGCATTCATGCCACGAGCCCAAAATATACAGCACATTATGCAAACCTGGTATAATACGATCACACAGGAGCAAAATCACTTTATAACTAGATATGGGCTGGCGGTTCGATCCGAACATTGCCTGTTCGGCGATCATGGAACATTTACGCGTGTTCGCCCACAATGCACTCTTCCACTGGCCTGAAGCTTGTAATTGGCTACATCCTTGCACCTGACCACAGGTCAGGTGCAAGACTATGCCAATCACGGCTCAGAGTTCTGATTGGGCAAATTTTGCCCAATCATGGGCTCACAGAGCTAAGTCCCGGAGCACACTATATAAGGCTTCACACATGCCCCATGTACATGCCCCAGCACGTGTTTTTTTTTGCAGGAGTGAAAAAAGACTGTTCTTTTATGTGTGTCTCACAGACGTCTAGCAGATTTATGTGAATTATAATGTGTCTTCTCACTGCCAGCTATCAGGGGGTCCCACATACTTCTAGCAGATATCTGGGAATTGTAATCTGTGTCTTCTCACTGCCAGCTATCAGGGGGTCCCACATACTCTAGCAGATATCTGGGAATTGTAATCTGTGTCTTCTCACTGCCAGCTGCTGCCAGGCTGCATCACCAATTTATACCAGAGTTCTGTGAATTTGAATCTGTGTTGGCACTGCAAAGGCTATCAGACTGTATCAATGACTTATCCATATTTTCCAGAACTATGGTATATCTTTAATCTATATATCACTCACCATGTCAGAAAGACCAAAAAGGACAGGCAGACGCTCCCAGACACAGATAAGAGGGCAAACAGCCTCTGTGTCGGAAGGCTATGCCTCTGGTCGTCGTGGACGTGGTGCATCCTCTGCAGGGGCACACTTGTCCTTTCTAACTGGTGCTGGCCGTTTTAAGCAGCAGCAACATACAGAGGATTTGCAGGATTGGCTAACCAGGCCATCCTCAGAGTCCTCTGCCAGTCAGGCTTGTAGTTGTTTACAGTCCACCTCAGCTGCCAAAGCATCTAATGCAGCCTCCATGTCCACAGCTACTCCTGCCGTAGCCTCACTATCATACTTTGAGGAGTCAGCTGATTTGTTTGACTACAGTGACATGCTGCTTGAGGATGCACAGCAACTCCAGTGCTCTGATTCAAACTCTGAGGTTGAGGAAGGGAGTATAATCAGCCTAGAGGGAGGGGGTGCCAGTGACACACAAAGAACTGGCACTCATGTTCTCCCAGCAGCTGCAGCACACTGCCAAGTTGGCTCCAGTGATGAGGAAATAGGGGGTGATGACGATGATGAGGTCACCGACTCCACCTGCGTGCCTGATCGAACAGAGGAGTCAAGAGAGGAGGCACAACAAAAACGAGGCAGAACGTCCTCTATGAGCAACCGTAGCCAGTCCAAGGCATTAGATGTCAGAGCTGCTCAGGTGCAGAGCGCTGTTGTCTCGCAGCACACGTCCAGGATCTCTGCTGTCTGGTAGTTCTTCACGACATGTGCAGCAGACTGCAGCGTAGCTATTTGTAAGCTATGTCGGAAGAGGATCAAGCGTGGGAAAGACATCAGACACTTGGGTACCACGTGCTTGAGGCAACATATGACCACCTGCCACGCATACCGTTGCATAGGTCCTCCTCATATGTCTCCACCCCCATTTTATGTCCTGCCATGTCATTGCCTACAACCTCCACTGACAGGAATGATGCTACAGTAATGGGTGTACCACGTCCTTCCTCTGAATCTGCCAGCATCCCATCAGCTGAAGATTTATGCAGTCAGATTTTGTTGTCCCAGCTGCTGCAACATAAGAAATAATATTGTCCCAACCATCCACATGCACAACGTCTAAATGCCAGCTTGGCAAAATTACTCGCATTACAGCTGCTGCCTTTCCAGCTGGTGGACTCTGCTTCCTTCCGTGAATTTGCCGAATGTGCTGTACCACAGTGGCAGGTTCCAAAACGCCATTTCTTTTCACGGAAGGCCATTCCAGCACTATACCAGCACGTGGAAGACAATGTTATGGAGTCATTGGGAAAGGCAGTCAGCAGCAAGGTGCACATTTCTTTAGACACGTGATCCAGCAAGCATGGACAGGGCCGTTACATTTCCTTCACGGCACACTGGGTAACTCTGCTTGCAGCTGTGAGGGATCCAGGGCGGGGCTCTGTGCTGGAGCTTGCTCATCCACCACACCTCCAGAAAGCTGCTTATATGAGGTCTGTCTGCTCCACCACCTCTTCCTTCTCCTCCTTCAATGTCTCTGGCAAAGTGGCAGTGAAACCGACGCGTGGCAGGGGCTACACAATGGCTCAAGCAAAAAGATGCCATACTGTGTTTGAGCTGTTTTGTCTAGGGGACAGGAGCCACACCGGGCCAGAAATTCTGTAAGTTGACACATTTACCATGCCTAGCACACGTCCTAAATCTGGTGGTACAGCGTTTCCTAACCAGGTACCCAGGGCTGGCAGAGCTTCTCAGCCAAACCAGAAAAGTCTGCAGCCACTTCAGACGGTCATTCCCAGCAAGTGTTCGCCTGGCAGAAAATCAAAATCAAATTCCACCTTCCCACAAACTGCCTGATCTGTGACATGCCCACCAGGTGGAACTCGACATTAGCAATGCTGCAGCGCCTGCACAAGCAATGCATGATGATCAAGGATGCATGCACTGTACTGTCACCATTTGAGGAGGCAACGAGGATGGTGAGCAGGGACAGTGCATGCATCAGTGACACAATTCCTTTAGTGTTCCTGCTGGAGCACACTCTGCGGGGAATTCTAGATGTGACACTAGAGGCAGAGCAGCGGGAGGAAGAGGAGGCCTTCCCTAGCTCTCAAGGCCCCAGTCTTTCCGCAGACAGCATTCCTGCGGGTCCTCAGATCAGACAGGAGGAAGATGAGGAGGCGGAAGAAGGAATATTTAAGTTGTGGGGGCATTGAAGGTGGGGATTCCTCAAGGGAGGGTTTTGTGACCCCAGAAACCCAAGGACTAGTACGTGGCTGGGAGGAGGTAGTGCACAATACGGTCATCCTCAGCGACCAGGAACACTCTGAAGCTAATGTCACCTCCAACCTACGCTGCATGGGCTCCTTTATCCTGCAAAGCATGCTAAGGGACCCCAGGATTCGTGCTATCAAGGAGAGGGATCATTACTGGTTGGCAACTCTACGATACAAGGGTAAGGTTGCAGAGCTCATCCTGCCCTCACCAAGGGAGCACAGGATGAAACAACTTGAGGATGCTCTAAAGCGACACGTGTGTAACACTTTTCCAGACACTGGTAGGTTACCAACTGATGACACAGGTGCTTCTGAGGTTGCTGTTTATCAGAGGAAGAGCGGTGAAGTGGGCCGCTTGACTGATGCCTTTTCCAATTTTTTTAGTCCCGACGCCCAGGGACGTCAAATGTAGGCACCCATTGCCAGCATCTTCACCATATGGCGCAGGACTATCTAGCGGCAAGGGCAGACCTGGACACCTTTACAACAGATGATCCACTGGCTTACTGGGTGTTGAGATTGGATCACTGGCCAGAATTTAGCCAATATGCTATGGAGCTACTAGGTTGCCCTTCATCCAGCGTGCTTTCTGAAAGGACGTTCAGTGCTGCTGGAGGTTTTGTCACAGACAAAGGAGTGCATCTGTCCACCAACTCTGTAGACCGGCTGACATTTATAAAAATGAATCAGTCCTGGATCAACAGCTATCACTCCCCTGATGCTGATGTAACTGAATAGATCGGGGATCTCTTCTGCATTCCCAAAACCTCCACCACTGCACTCTTCCACAATACCTTAGAGGGGTTACGGTGTGAAGGCACTAGCTGGCACCAAAGGTGCAATATTTGGGTGCACTGACGCGTGTACCAGATTCATATCATTTTAATATTTGAATGCAGAGTCCACCCCTGCACTCTTCCACAATACCTCTGAGGGGTTACAGTGTGAAGGCACTAGCTGGCACCAAAGGTCCAATTTTAATGCACCTGTTGTTACTTTCATCCAAAGCCTGCATAAGTTTCACCATAATTTAGCTAAAAAAATCACTAAACTTGTTCTGCGTGTCCTAAAACCTCTCCTCTTTTCATACAGGCTGCCGCCCCAAGCAGTTGTTTATGAATAGATTAAAGAAAAAACATTTACCGTCATTTGAAATGTCATTTTTTTCTTTTTAAATGTTCCTATACATCCTACAAATCTGCCACTTCACGAGCAGGTTATGGGGACCTCCTAGGCACGATATTTGAAGGAATTTTTCGTTTTTATTCTTAACCCTTATTTCATGGAAAAATCACTGTTCCTTCAAAAACAAATTTTTTCTAACTTTTTTCCTGGTTTCCTGTTCCCCAGGGCACTACCCAGACCCCCATACACCTTTTATGGCTAATATCTTGCATATATACCCTCTTGCAGGGCACTCTAAAAATCAATCGTTTGAGTCCCATTGACTTGCATTGAGTTTGGATCGTGTTTGCGTCCAAACTCGAACTTTTAAAATTGTTCGAGTTCGAATGCGAACCGAACACTCATCCCTATTTATAACCAACTTAAAGTGCACACCCTGCATGTAACCACAACTGCCTGGCTCTGGAGGTCTTCTGCCAATCCGTCGTCTCTATGAGACAGATGGAGATGGAGGAAAATAGTTTGTCTGTGCCCCTTCACCAGATCTCACACAGCAGCGTCTGCAGTTACCCTAAATGGAGTCCTGTGTGTAATACTCGTAGCAAAAAGCGCTTTGCACTTGTTACGGATCCTGGTACCCCAGGCGCCCCTTTCTGCTGAACCCAGGAGGTATTTGTACCCACACAGAGTCGAGGACACAAACTTTAAGAGTAGTCCTTGCAGGGTCAAAATCCAAATGGAGACTGATTTTATTTTCACTTTAGAATAGGAAAAAACACACACAAAGGAAAATGTACAGAAACAATGATAACACGCCCAGCACTGGAACAATGGCTGAGTCAGATAACAATCATCTGGGTGACTCGTTGCTGGGGGGGAGGTGTGGGTAGATAGAAGCATGTGAAGACAAAGGAATCCATGACTTACAGGGGGGTGGAAGCAGACAAAATGTTAGATTGCAAGCTCTTGAGCAGGGTCCTCTCCTACAGTTCTGTGTTTGCAACTTGCATGCACATGTTATCCTGTCTTATCCATTGCACAGCGCTATGGAACATGTTAGTGCTTTTATAACAACTTGTAACTGTAACATACAGATACACACTTTGACAACAGCACATCACACAACACTCTAGCCTATATACAGACAATGAAATGTAAGGAAAAATAAATGCAATTAAACATTGGGGCGGCCGTTCATCACAGCACTCCTACTGGCAGTAACTCGCTCGCACTGGTGGTATCTCGCTCCTACTGGCAGTAACTCACTCCCACTGACGTTAACTCACTCCTACTGGCAGTAACTCGCTCGCACTGACGGTAACTCGCTCTCACTGGCGGTAACTCGCTCTCACTGGCGGTAACTCGCTCTCACTGGCAGTAGCTCTCTCTCACTGGCGATAGCTCTCTCTCACTGGCGGTAACTCGCTCTCACTGGCGGTAACTCACACTCACTGGCGGTAACTCGCTCTCACTGGCGGTAACTCGCTCTCACTGGCGGTAACTCGCTCTCACTGGCGGTAACTCACTCTCACTGGCGGTAGCTCTCTCTCACTGGCGGTAACTCACACTCACTGGCGGTAACTCGCACTCACTGGCGGTAACTCGCACTCACTGGCGGTAACTCTCTCGCACTCACTGGCGGTAACTCGCTCTCACTGGCGGTAACTCGCTCTCACTGGCGGTAACTTGCACTCACTGGCGGTAGCTCGCTCTCACTGGCGGTAGCTCGCTGTCACTGGCGGTAGCTCTCTCTCACTGGCGGTAGCTCTCTCTCACTGGCGGTAGCTCTCTCTCACTGGCGGGAACTCACACTCACTGGCGGTAGGTCTCTCTCACTGGCGGTAACTCTCTCTCACTGGCAGTTCACAGGGTATGGTCATTAATGAGCTTTAAGACTACCGCTCCTAAAGGGATAAGGCCCATTGTCTCCCCTGTGTTGGCAGATTGTTCGATGTTGCCCCTGAATTTCCAGGTTCTTTGCGTTGTAACATGATGACACTAAGTTGTTCTGCACAGGTTCCTCCTTGTCGATTAATTCCCCTTATTTCTCAACATCTTTTTAGAAAAGGCCGTCGTTAGCAGATTCCTGTAATTGAATTCTGGTCAGGTGATGCGATGCAATTAAACCAACACAGACCCATAAAGCGCGTCTCCTGGCGGAGCTGCGCGCGCTCGCGGTGCCGAGCGGCCTCCATGTCTAATAAAAGATAATGTCCTCGCCTCTCATTTCTCTGCGTTTCATGGTTTAATTAGGACCCTCATTAAAAGCCCATAACTTTCCGTTAAACAGGGGAAGAACAAGGCGGCTGCTGGATGTTTGTGCAGGGGAGGCCGAGGGGGCGGCTGCTGGATGTTTGGGCAGTGGACGCCGAGGGGGCAGCTGCAGGATGGTTGGGCAGGGGAGGCCGAGGGGGCGGCTGCAGGATGGTTGGGCAGGGGAGGCCGAGGGGGCGGCTGCAGGATGGTTGGGCAGGGGAGGCCGAGGGGGCGGCTGCAGGATGGTTGGGCAGGGGAGGCCGAGGGGGCGGCTGCAGGATGGTTGGGCAGGGGAGGCCGAGGGGGCGGCTGCAGGATGGTTGGGCAGTGGACGCCGAGGGGGCAGGAGACTTACAGGTCTCCAGGGAAAAGGAATATGTGTGGAGGGGTAGGATGAGAGTTGCAGGGTGTAGTGATGCTGAGTATCTGCCCTGCCTGATGGGAGTGGGGGGATTAGTAGGAAGGTTATTGTGTTACGGCCGGCAGTGGTTGTGTTAAAGTGAAAATCGGATTGTTGATTTATGGGGGATGGGGTGTATGGCCTGCATTGCGCCCATCAGTCCGAGGTGCATGGCCTGCATCAGGTTTATTGGTGGGCGGTGCATGACATATATAGCATTAATTGGGTGCATGGGCTGCGTTGGGCGTACAGTGAGTCATAGTCTGCGTCGGTTGCACAGTGCGTCGTGGCCTACGTCGGGTGCACAGTGTGGTGTGGCCTACGTTGGGTGCAGAGTACTTTGTGGCCTGTGTTGGGTGCACAGTGTGTCGTGGTCTGCGTCGGGTGTACAGTGTGTCGCGGACCAAGTCGAGTGCACAGTACGTCGTGGTCTGCATGTGTCATGGCCTGCGTCGGGTGCACAGTGTGTCGTGGACTGTGTCGGGTGCACAGTGAGTCGTGGACTGAGTCGGGAGCACAGTGTGTCATGGCCTATGATGGGTGCACAGTGCGTTGTGACCTGTGTCGGGCGCACATGGCGTCATGGCCTGTGTTGGGCACACGGTGCGTCATGGACTGCGTTGGGCACACAGTGCGTCATGGCCTGCGTCGAGCACACAGTGCGTCATGGCCCGCATCAGGCACACAGTGCGTCATGTCCTGCGTCGGGCACACATAGAAACATAGAAAAATGTGGGCAGATAAGAACCTTTCGGCCCATCTAGTCGCCCAATTACATGGATACTTTACCTGGATTTATCTTTTGTTTAGGATAGCCTTATGCCTATCCCATGCTTGCTTAAATTCAATTACTGTTTTGGCCTCTACCACTTCAACTGGAAGACTGTTCCATGTATCCACCACCCTCTCAGTAAAATAATGCTTCCTGATGTTACCTTTAAACCTTTGCCCCTCTAATCTAAGACTATGTCCTCTTGTTTTGCTATTTGTTTCCGTTTAAATATACTCCCTTCCTCTACCTTGTGGATTCCCTTTACGTATTTAAATGTTTCTATCATATCTCCTCTGTCTCGTCTTTTTTCCAAGCTGTACATGTTAAGATCATTAAGCCTTTCCTGGTAACTTTTCTCCTTCAAGCCGTACACCATTTTAGTAGCCCTTCTCTGAACTCTCTCTAAGATGTCTATATCCTTCTGGAGATACGGTCTCCAGTACTGCACACAGTACTCCAAGTGAGGTCTCACCAGTGCTCTGTACAGTGGCATGAGCACTTCCCTTTTCCCACACAGTGTGTCATGTCCTGCGTCGGCCAGGGTGTATTCACTTCTGGCAGATACTGTATATATAGGGGTGTAGTCACTTCTGTCAGATACTGTGTATATATAGGGGTGTATTCACTTCTGTCAGATACTGTATATATAGGGGTGTAGTCACTTCTGTCAGATACTGTATATAGGGGTGTATTCACTTCTGTCAGATACTGTGTATATATAGGGGTGTAGTCACTTCTGTCAGATACTGTATATAGGGGTGTATTCACTTCTGTCAGATACTGTATATATAGGGGTGTAATCACTTCTGACAGATACTGTATATATAGGGGTGTATTCACTGCTGTCAGATACTGTATATATAGGGGTGTATTCACTTCTGTCAGATACTGTGTATATATAGGGGTGTATTCACTGCTGTCAGATACTGTATATATAGGGGTGTATTCACTTCTGTCAGATACTGTATATATAGGGGTGTATTCACTTCTGTCAGATACTGTGTATATATAGGGGTGTATTCACTGCTGTCAGATACTGTATATATAGGGGTGTATTCACTTCTGTCAGATACTGTATATATAGGGGTGTATTCACTTCTGTCAGATACTGTATATATACAGGGGTGTATTCACTTCTGTCAGATACTGTATATATAGGGTGTATTCACTTCTGTCAGATACTGTATATATATAGGGGTGTATTCACTTCTGTCAGATACTGTGTATATAGGGGTGTATTCACTTCTGTCAGATACTGTGTATATATAGGGGTGTATTCACTGCTGTCAGATACTGTATATATAGGGGTGTATTCACTGCTGTCAGATACTGTATATATAGGGGTGTATTCACTGCTGTCAGATACTGTATATATAGGGGTGTAATCACTTCTGTCAGATACTGTATATATAGGGGTGTATTCACTGCTGTCAGATACTGTATATATAGGGGTGTATTCACTTCTGCCAGATACTGTGTATATATAGGGGTGTATTCACTTCTGTCAGATACTGTATATATAGGGGTGTATTCACTTCTGTCAGATACTGTATATATAGGGGTGTATTCACTGCTGTCAGATACTGTATATATAGGGGTGTATTCACTTCTGCAGATACTGTGTATATATAGGGGTGTATTCACTGCTGTCAGATACTGTATATATAGGGGTGTAATCAGATACTGTGTATATATAGGGGTGTATTCACTTCTGTCAGATACTGTATATATAGGGGTGTATTCACTTCTGTCAGATACTGTATATATAGGGGTGTATTCACTTCTGTCAGATACTGTATATATAGGGGTGTATTCACTTCTGTCAGATACTGTATATAGGGGTGTATTCACTTCTGTCAGATACTGTATATATAGGGGTGTATTCACTTCTGTTAGATACTGTATATATAGGGGTGTATTCACTTCTGTCAGATACTGTATATATTATATAAGGGTGTATTCACTGCCCAACACTGTATATATAGGGGGTGCATTCACTTCTGTCAGATACTGTGTATATATAGGGGTGTATTCACGTCTGTCAGATACTGTATATATAGGGGTGTATTCACTTCTGTCAGATACTGTGTATATAGGGGTGTAGTCACTGCTGTCAGATACTGTATATATAGGGGTGTAGTCACTGCTGTCAGATACTGTATATATAGGGGTGTATTCACTGCTGTCAGATACTGTATATATTATATAAGGGTGTATTCACTGCCCAACACTGTATATATAGGGGGTGCATTCACTTCTGTCAGATACTGTGTATATATAGGGGTGTATTCACTTCTGTCAGATACTGTGTATATATAGGGGTGTATTCACTTCTGTCAGATACTGTATATATTATATAAGGGTGTATTCACTGCCCAACACTGTATATATAGGGGGTGCATTCACTTATGTCAGATACTGTGTATATAGGGGGTGCATTCACTTATGTCAGATACTGTGTATATAGGGGTGTACTCACTTCTGCCAGATACTGTATATATATATAGGGGTACAGTCACTGCTGTCAGATACTGTATATATATAGGGGTACAGTCACTGCTGTCAGATACTGTGTATATATAGGGGTATATTCACTTCTGCCAGATACTGTGTATATAGGGGTGTATTCACTTCTGCCAGATACTGTATATAGGGGTGTAATCACTTCTGTCATATATTGTATATATAGGGGTGTAATCACGTCTGTCAGATACTGTGCATATATAGGGGTGTAATCACTTCTGTCAGATACTGTATATATAGGGGTGTATTCGCTTATGTCAGATACTGTATATATAGGGGTGTATTCCCTTCTGTCAGATACTGTATATATAGGTGTGTATTCACTTCTGTCAGATACTGTATATATAGGGGTGTATTCACTTCTGTCAGATACTGTGTATATATAGGGGTGTATTCACTTCTGTCAGATACTGTATATATAGGGGTATATTCACTTCTGCCAGATACTGTGTATATAGGGGTGTATTCACTTCTGCCAGATACTGTATATAGGGGTGTAATCACTTGTCATATATTGTATATATAGGGGTGTAGTCACTTCTCTCAGATACTTTATATATAGGGGTGTATTCACTTCTGTCACATACTGTATATATAGGGGTGTATTCACTTCTGGCAGATACTGTATATATAGGGGTGTAATCACTTCTGTCAGATACTGTATATATAGGGGTGTATTCACTTCTGCCAGATACTGTATATATAGGGGTGTAGTCACTTCTGTCAGATACTGTATATAGGGGTGTATTCACTTCTGTCAGATACTGTATATATAGGGGTGTAATCACTTCTGTCAGATACTGTATATATAGGGGTGTATTCACTTCTGTCAGATACTGTATATATAGGGGTGTAATCACTTCTGTCAGATACTGTATATATAGGGGTGTATTCACTTCTGTTAGATACTGTATATATAGGGGTGTATTCACTTCTGGCAGATACTGTATATATAGGGGTGTAATCACTTCTGTCAGATACTGTATATATAGGGGTGTATTCACTTCTGTCAGATACTGTATATATAGGGGTGTAATCACTTCTGTCAGATACTGTATATATATAGGGGTGTAATCACTTCTGTCAGATACTGTGTATATAGGGGTGTAGTCACTTCTGTCAGATACTGTATATATAGGGGTGTAATCACTTCTGTCAGATACTGTGTATATAGGGGTGTAGTCACTTCTGTCAGATACTGTATATATAGGGGTGTATTCACTTCTGTCAGATACTGTATATATAGGGGTGTATTCACTTCTGTTAGATACTGTATATATAGGGGTGTATTCACTTCTGGCAGATACTGTATATATAGGGGTGTAATCACTTCTGTCAGATACTGTATATATAGGGGTGTATTCACTTCTGTCAGATACTGTATATATAGGGGTGTAATCACTTCTGTCAGATACTGTATATATAGGGGTGTAATCACTTCTGTCAGATACTGTGTATATAGGGGTGTAGTCACTTCTGTCAGATACTGTATATATAGGGGTGTAATCACTTCTGTCAGATACTGTGTATATAGGGGTGTAATCACTTCTGTCAGATACTGTATATATAGGGGTGTATTCACTTCTGCCAGATACTGTGTATATAGGGGTGTAGTCACTTCTGTCAGATACTGTATATATATATAGGGGTGTATTCACTTCTGCCAGATACTGTGTATATAGGGGTGTAGTCACTTCTGTCAGATACTATATATATATATAGGGGTGTATTCACTTCTGTCAGATACTGTGTATATAGGGGTGTATTCACTTCTGTCAGATACTGTATATATAGGGGTGTAATCACTTCTGTCAGATACTGTATATATAGGAGTGTATTCACTGCTGTCAGATACTGTATATATAGGGGTGTATTCACTTCTGTCAGATACTGTATATATAGGGGTGTATTCACTTCTGTCAGATACTGTGTATATAGGGGTGTAGTCACTTCTGTCAGATACTGTATATATAGGGGTGTATTCACTTCTGCAGATACTGTGTATATAGGGGTGTAGTCACTTCTGTCAGATACTGTATATATATATATGGGGTGTATTCACTTCTGCAGATACTGTGTATATAGGGGTGTAGTCACTTCTGTCAGATACTATATATATATATAGGTGTATTCACTTCTGTCAGATACTGTGTATATAGGGGTGTATTCACTGCTGTCAGATACTGTATATATAGGGGTGTATTCACTGCTGTCAGATACTGTATATATAGGGGTGTATTCACTTCTGTCAGATACTGTATATATAGGGGTGTATTCACTTCTGTCAGATACTGTATATATAGGGGTGTAATCACTTCTGTCAGATACTGTATATATATATAGGGGTGTATTCACTTCTGTCAGATACTGTACATATAGGGGTGTATTCACTTCTGCCAGATACTGTATATATAGGGGTGTATTCACTTCTGTCAGATACTGTGTATATAGGGGTGTATTCACTTCTGTCAGATACTGTATATATATAGGGGTGTATTCACTTCTGTCAGATACTGTATATATAGGGGGTATTCACTTCTGTCAGATACTGTGTATATATAGGGGTGTATTCACTTCTGTCAGATACTGTGTATATAGGGGTGTAGTCACTTCTGTCAGATACTGTATATATAGGGGTGTATTCACTTCTGTCAGATACTGTATATATAGGGGTGTATTCACTTCTGTCAGATACTGTGTATATATAGGGGTGTATTCACTTCTGTCAGATACTGTGTATATAGGGGTGTAGTCACTTCTGTCAGATACTGTATATATAGGGGTGTATTCACTTCTGTCAGATACTGTATATATATAGGGGTGTATTCACTTCTGTCAGATACTGTGTATATATAGGGGTGTATTCACTTCTGTCAGATACTGTGTATATATAGGGGTGTATTCACTTCTGTCAGATACTGTGTATATAGGGGTGTATTCACTTCTGTCAGATACAATATATATATATATATATAGGGGGTGTAGTCACTTCTGTCAGATACTGTATATATAGGGGTGTATTCACTTCTGTCAGATACTGTATATATAGGGGTGTAATCACTTCTGTCAGATACTGTATATATATAGGGGTGTATTCACTTCTGTCAGATACTGTATATATAGGGGTGTATTCACTTCTGTCAGATACTGTACATATAGGGGTGTATTCACTTCTGCCAGATACTGTATATATAGGGGTGTATTCACTTCTGTCAGATACTGTGTATATATAGGGGTGTATTCACTTCTGTCAGATACTGTATATATATAGGGGTGTATTCACTTCTGTCAGATACTGTATATATAGGGGTGTATTCACTTCTGTCAGATACTGTGTATATATAGGGGTGTATTCACTTCTGTCAGATACTGTGTATATAGGGGTGTAGTCACTTCTGTCAGATACTGTATATATAGGGGTGTATTCACTTCTGTCAGATACTGTATATATAGGGGTGTATTCACTTCTGTCAGATACTGTATATATAGGGGTGTATTCACTTCTGTCAGATACTGTGTATATAGGGGTGTAGTCACTTCTGTCAGATACTGTATATATAGGGGTGTATTCACTTCTGTCAGATACTGTATATATATAGGGGTGTATTCACTTCTGTCAGATACTGTGTATATAGGGGTGTATTCACTTCTGTCAGATACTGTGTATATATAGGGGTGTATTCACTTCTGTCAGATACTGTGTATATAGGGGTGTATTCACTTCTGTCAGATACAATATATATATATATATATATAGGGGGTGTAGTCACTTCTGTCAGATACTGTATATATAGGGGTGTATTCACTTCTGTCAGATACAATATATATATAGGGGTGTAGTCACTTCTGTCAGATACTGTATATATAGGGGTGTATTCACATTTCAGATACTGTATATATAGGGGTGTAATCACTTCTGTCAGATACTGTATATATAGGGGTGTATTCACTTCTGTCAGATACTGTGTATATAGGGGTGTAGTCAGACTGGGTTTTTTGCCTTCTTTTGGATCAACAGCAGTAGGTTATGTGGGAGAGGCTGAACCCGATGGACGCATGTCTTTTTTCAGCCTATATAACTATGTAACTATGTAACTTCTGTCAGATACTGTATATATATAGGGGTGTATTCACTTCTGTCAGATACTGTGTATATAGGGGTGTATTCACTTCTGTCAGATACTGTATATATAGGGGTGTATTCACTTCTGTCAGATACAATATATATATATATATAGGGGGTGTAGTCACTTCTGTCAGATACTGTATATATTCGTTCATTTCTGTCGGTTTGCTTCTCGGAGCGTGATATATAATCAGACCTGGTAGAGACAGAGATAAATATTGCTCAACATTTTGAGACAGGACAGAACAATGACAGTCGTTGATGGTTGTGACAGAACGCGCTGTGACTGTGCTATTTGGAGGGGGCTGTGGGTTTGCCTCCTGCCAACAGACTATGGCCCAGCAGTTAAACGGGAGATTTTGGGGCTGTTGCCGTCTCCCGCAACCATCAGACTCATGGCACATGGCACTAAGTAAATCCGCAGTCGCCGGTTCCTCTGAACCAGACAAACGCCACTTTTGTAGCTGCACATCTGAAACTATTATGGGCTACTTTTCCATATTAGCCCGGCTGGGTTAAATGTACAATTTCCTTCCACAAACTGTCCAGCTGTGACTGACGTAAATCACTTTGATCTTGGGTCCATGGACCTGGAGGCATATTTAGGTTGCAGTCCTCAATCCATTGGCCTCTTGTGCGCATAATGTTTGTGTAATCTGTGTTATGCAAGAATGTTATTGTATATTGTCTGGTCCATGTGTATCTTGTTATCGTGCTGAGAGGATTAACCGCCCAGCCTACCCTCGTCTCAGGAATGTGTTATTTGTTTATATTTAAATAGGTTGTAAATCTGATGACCCTAATATATTGTTATCCCGATTACCATTGTCCCGCCTCATTTAGAAATGTTACGTAATGTTTATTTTAACTGTACCAAGCCTAATTAGGCTTCACATTCCAAGAAGCAAATGTGTCCCATTATCTGCCATATACATATATGTGTGTCTGTCCCTGATTAAACAGTTCCATTGTGATCCAACATGCAGTCACAACTCATGGTGTGGGTAGCCACAGCTTATTTCTGGGGGATGCTAGCAAGGCTCTCTATGTGCACCAGTCTTTAAACTGCGGCTAACGTCCTGGATAAAGGCTGGGAGTCACAAGAAGGACCCGGGTGTCCAGAAAGGAAGCATCATTGACAGATGTGATCCTGTCGGGGTACTGAGATCTGTTACAATGGTAAACAGGATTACAGTCTAAGACATCAGATAATGGGGCACGGTTTGCCCGACAAGGCCGCTCAACAAGAGACCACTCAAACATACAACATATAATTAACACAGTCCCGTGAACGGTAACCCCGAGCCACACTCGGGCTGGATGTTTACTCACCTCCTCCTGGCTCCCTCGCTGTCCCCCGCAGTGTGATCGCGGCAAGCTGCTTCCTGGAAGGCTCCCTGCGAGTCACACAATGCAGGGGGCGGGGCCATCATAAAATAAATATTTTTTACAGTTTACATTTGGATTATACAGTGTAATGTTTATGAACGGCCACTAGGTGGCAGTACAGGATAAGAAATAGACCATACATCGTCTCACCCTTGTTTGCAGACAGATTTCAGTGTTTTTTGTTGTATTTTATTGAATATCATTTATTTGCATTATTTTGGATAATTATTTTTGGGATAATAAATTATTATGTCGTGTTTCAAACTTTATCGGACTGAGTGTATTTACTATTTATTTTAAATTATTTATTTATTTATTTATTAAGGATTTTACCAGTAAGGACTCTTGATTGCACAGATTTCAGTGCGTGATTCCTAATTATTACAGGCTATGTACAAAAACACGTTTCCTTTAAAAAAAAATTGAGACACTTTTAGACACGAAATTTTGAAAAAAATTAGACCGCCAGGGAGGTTAATCCTTGCTCTGGAAACTGTTTTTTCTGGCTTGATAGAAATATTCCTTACCTACTAGGAGCGCTCCCAATTTAGGCAACTCGCTCCGTTTCAATGCACTGAGGCCAGGCTGTTTGTGTGTTTTTTTTTCCCAAGTCTGTATTGTTTGTTCCCGATATTCCTCTTCATAGCCTCCGCCAGGCTAATCCACCTCACCCGCCGCTCTGTCTCTGCCGTTCCCCTCTGTGAGTCTCTTCACTGGCTCCTCATCCACCTCACCCGCCGCTCTGTCTCTGCCGCTCCCCTCTGCGAGTCCCTTCACTGGCTCCCCATCCACCTCACCCGCCGCTCTGTCTCTGCCGCTCCCCTCTGTGAGTCTCTTCACTGGCTCCTCATCCACCTCACCCGCCGCTCTGTCTCTGCGCTCCCTCTGCGAGTCCCTTCACTGGCTCCCCATCCACCTCACCCGCCGCTCTGTCTCTGCCGCTCCCCTCTGTGAGTCCCTTCACTGGCTCCCCATCCACCTCACCCGCCGCTCTGTCTCTGCCGCTCCCCTCTGTGAGTCTCTTCACTGGCTCCTCATCCACCTCACCCGCCGCTCTGTCTCTGCCGCTCCCCTCTGCGAGTCCCTTCACTGGCTCCCCATCCACCTCACCCGCCGCTCTGTCTCTGCCGCTCCCCTCTGTGAGTCTCTTCACTGGCTCCTCATCCACCTCACCCGCCGCTCTGTCTCTGCCGCTCCCCTCTGTGAGTCCCTTCACTGGCTCCCCATCCACCTCACCCGCCGCTCTGTCTCTGCCGCTCCCCTCTGTGAGTCCCTTCACTGGCTCCCCATCCACCTCACCCGCCGCTCTGTCTCTGCCGCTCCCCTCTGTGAGTCTCTTCACTGGCTCCTCATCCACCTCACCCGCCGCTCTGTCTCTGCCGCTCCCCTCTGCGAGTCCCTTCACTGGCTCCCCATCCACCTCACCCGCCGCTCTTGTCTCTGCCGCTCCCCTCTGCGAGTCCCTTCACTGGCTCCCCATCCACCTCACCCGCCGCTCTGTCTCTGCCGCTCCCCTCTGCGAGTCCCTTCACTGGCTCCCCATCCACCTCACCCGCCGCTCTGTCTCTACCGCTCCCCTCTGCGAGTCCCTTCACTGGCTCCCCATCCACCTCACCCGCCGCTCTGTCTCTGCCGCTCCCCTCTGTGAGTCTCTTCACTGGCTCCTCATCCACCTCACCCGCCGCTCTGTCTCTGCCGCTCCCCTCTGCGAGTCCCTTCACTGGCTCCCCATCCACCTCACCCGCCGCTCTGTCTCTGCCGCTCCCCTCTGTGAGTCCATTCACTGGCTCCTCATCCACCTCACCCGCCGCTCTGTCTCTGCCGCTCCCCTCTGCGAGTCCCTTCACTGGCTCCCCATCCACCTCACCCGCCGCTCTGTCTCAGCCGCTCCCCTCTGCGAGTCCCTTCACTGGCTCCCCATCCACCTCACCTGCCGCTCTGTCTCTGCCGCTCCCCTCTGTGAGTCCCTTCACTGGCTCCTCATCCACCTCACCCGCCGCTCTGTCTCTGCCGCTCCCCTCTGCGAGTCCCTTCACTGGCTCCCCATCCACCTCACCCGCCGCTCTGTCTCTGCCGCTCCCCTCTGCGAGTCCCTCACTGGCTCCCCATCCACCTCACCCGCCGCTCTGTCTCTGCCGCTCCCCTCTGTGAGTCCCTTCACTGGCTCCTCATCCACCTCACCCGCCGCTCTGTCTCTGCCGCTCCCCTCTGTGAGTCCCTTCACTGGCTCCCCATCCACCTCACCCGCCGCTCTGTCTCTGCCGCTCCCCTCTGCGAGTCCCTTCACTGGCTCCCCATCCACCTCACCCGCTGCTCTGTCTCTGTCGCTCCCCTCTGCGAGTCCCTTCACCCCATCCACCTCACCCGCCGCTCTGTCTCTGCCGCTCCCCTCTGTGAGTCCCTTCACTGGCTCCTCATCCACCTCACCCGCCGCTCTGTCTCTGCCGCTCCCCTCTGCGAGTCCTTCACTGGCTCCCCATCCACCTCACCCGCCGCTCTGTCTCTGCCGCTCCCCTCTGTGAGTCCCTTCACTGGCTCCTCATCCACCTCACCCGCCGCTCTGTCTCTGCCGCTCCCCTCTGTGAGTCCCTTCACTGGCTCCCCATCCACCTCACCCGCCGCTCTGTCTCTGCCGCTCCCCTCTGTGAGTCCCTTCACTGGCTCCCCATCCACCTCACCCGCTGCTCTGTCTCTGCCGCTCCCCTCTGCGAGTCCCTTCACTGGCTCCCCATCCACCTCACCCGCCGCTCTGTCTCTGCCTCTCCCCTCTGCGAGTCCCTTCACTGGCTCCCCATCCACCTCACCCGCTGCTCTGTCTCTGCCTCTCCCCTCTGCGAGTCCCTTCACTGGCTCCCCATCCACTGCAGAATTAAGTGCAAAATCCTTATCCTTACCTACAAAACCCTCACTAACTCAGCTCCCCACTACCTGTCCTCACTAATCACCAAATACACCCCAGCCCGCTCCCTAAGGTCAAACAGTGACCTGCGCCTAGCTTCTCACCGCATCACCTCTTCCCATGATAGACTGCAGGATTTCTCACGCGCAGCCCCCACTCTCTGGAACGCTCTCCCTCATATTGTCAGACTTTCCCCTAACTTCTCTTCCTTCAAACGCTCCCTTAAAACATTCCTATTTAGGGAAGCCGACCCCCCAACTCACTGACGCAACCATCAATCACTCTCACCTTACAGTCCTCTCCTCCTGTTTCCAACCCTCCCAGATTGTGAGTTCCTACGGGAATAGGGCCCTCATCTCCTCCTGTACTGTTTGTCAAATGTTGTTCAATGTATTGTAACCCTGTCTATACTGTGCTTATTGTACAGCGCTGCGGAATATGCTGGCGCTTTATAAATAATAATAAAATAATAATAATAAAGGCTGTGTGTTTTCTCATGCTTTCCTTAAACCCACAGACCCTCGAAGGCCTGTTTCCATTCATTATATTTGATATTTGCAATGTTTCCACACTGCCTTTTATTCCCTATATCAGTTTCCAGGGAGGCTCCAGTATTGTGCTAGTATCTCCAGTCTAGCATACTCCCAAACCCGCCCCCCTCCCCGTCACCAACAGTGGCAAGAGCCTTTTTTCTATGTTCAATAGATTGCTTCCCACAGCTATCTTGCTACACCCTGCGAGTGTTTTTGTCCAGACAATGAGCTGCGTTGGTCGAGGTGGGATCTTGTTTGTACGAAGACATCAGTCAATATTCCAAGTTCTCTGCTCGCAGTAATGAATTGCTGGTTAGAAGCCATTACAGCCAGATGCGATTCATTCAAGGTTAGAATTTCCTTTAATTCCAGGCCCTGCTCAAGGCCACGTGGTGACCCTCTCACCCATTGGCTCACAATTTACTCTCCACAAGGTGGATTTCCGCAAGGGCTATACAAGCTGAGGTTTGGAGTCCAGGACTTGTGTGTGCGTGGGGGGGTATTGAGTATATTGTGAAATAAAGGGGGATTGAGAAGGTTTGGCCTAATCAGCAGAGTCTGAGTTATGAGCTTGGAACAGGATTCCAGCTCGGCTAATTTTTGGCTTAATGTCTTTTTCTGTGTTAGGAGTAAACGTCCATAGCCTGTTTTATGCCAGATGCTCCGTGCCTGCTTTTACTCAGATGCGGCCTATGTCCAGCACGCTCTGATGTTACATGCCAGTTACTCATTATATGGCTCATTTGGGACATTAGAAGGCCAAGCCGCCCTCCTACGTTTGCCAACTCTTGGTTCTGACCTCCTTGGGATGTTGCTGTAAAAAATTGGGCTTGCCGTCCTGTGTTCTAGGTTTCCTGCCCGTCCTGGTCTTGACTTGGGTTTCCTGCCATAACGTTGGGGGCTTCCAGCCCCTCCGGTGTGCTCGGCGGCAGCATAGAAACATAGAAAAATGTCGTCAGATAAGAACCTTTCGGCCCATCTAGTCGCCCAATTACCTGGATACTTTACCTGGATTTATCTTTTGTTTAGGATAGCCTTATGCGTCGGTTGCACAGTGCGTCGTGGCCTACGTCGGGTGCACAGTGTGGTGTGGCCTACGTTGGGTGCAGAGTACTTTGTGGCCTGTGTTGGGTGCACAGTGTGTCGTGGTCTGCGTCGGGTGTACAGTGTGTCGCGGACCAAGTCGAGTGCACAGTACGTCGTGGTCTGCATGTGTCATGGCCTGCGTCGGGTGCACAGTGTGTCGTGGACTGTGTCGGGTGCACAGTGAGTCGTGGACTGAGTCGGGAGCACAGTGTGTCATGGCCTATGATGGGTGCACAGTGCGTTGTGACCTGTGTCGGGCGCACATGGCGTCATGGCCTGTGTTGGGCACACGGTGCGTCATGGACTGCGTTGGGCACACAGTGCGTCATGGCCTGCGTCGAGCACACAGTGCGTCATGGCCTGCGTCGAGCACACAGTGCGTCATGGCCCGCATCAGGCACACAGTGCGTCATGTCCTGCGTCAGGCACACATAGAAACATAGAAAAATGTGGGCAGATAAGAACCTTTCGGCCCATCTAATCGCCCAATTACATGGATACTTTACCTGGATTTATCTTTTGTTTAGGATAGCCTTATGCCTATCCCATGCCTGCTTAAATTCAATTACTGTTTTGGCCTCTACCACTTCTACTGGAAGACTGTTCCATGTATCCACCACCCTCTCAGTAAAATAATGCTTCCTGATGTTACCTTTAAACCTTTGCCCCTCTAATCTAAGACTATGTCCTCTTGTTTTGCTACTTTGTTTCCTTTTAAATATACTCCCTTCCTCTACCTTGTGGATTCCCTTTACGTATTTAAATGTTTCTATCATATCTCCTCTGTCTCGTCTTTTTTCCAAGCTGTACATGTTAAGATCATTAAGCCTTTCCTGGTAACTTTTCTCCTTCAAGCCGTACACCATTTTAGTAGCCCTTCTCTGAACTCTCTCTAAGATGTCTATATCCTTCTGGAGATACGGTCTCCAGTACTGCACACAGTACTCCAAGTGAGGTCTCACCAGTGCTCTGTACAGTGGCATGAGCACTTCCCTTTTCCTACTGCTAATACAGGCTCTCCCTACACAACCAAGCATTCTGCCAGCATTTCCAAGCATTCTGCCAGCATTTCCTGCTGCTCTATTACATTGACTACTTACCCTTAGATCCTCTGAAATAATAACCCCTAAATCCCAACCCTCAGATGTATCAAATATCTATATTCAGCCTTGGGTTGTTACGTCCCAGGTGCATTATCTTGCACTTATCCACATTAAAACTCAATTGTCACAGCTCCCACCATTTTTTTAGTTTACCTAAATCATTTGTCATTTGGCTGATCCCTCCAGGAACGTCAACCCTGTTGCAAATCTTTGTGTCATCAGCAAAAAGACATACTTTTCCGTTAATACCTTCTGCAATATCACTAACAAAAATATTAAATAGAATGGGTCCAAGTACTGACCCCTGAGGTACCCCACTGGTAACAAGACCTTGCGCCGAATAAACTCCATTTACCACAGCCCTCTGTTGTCTGTCACTCAGCCACTGCCTAATCCATTCAACAATATTGGAATCCAAGCATGTCTGATGCTGCTCGCTTACCAGCACCCGGTTTAAATTGAAACAGACAGGGAGGTGGCTGCATGAGGCGCGGCCTGAGGGGGGGGCGTAGTCTGGTGAAGGTCTTTTAAAAACCAACAGTTCCTGCTAAGCAGTGCCAGATCGTGGTTATCCATACCTGAGCTCCTTTTACCTGAATTCTCTCATGATTTAACCTGTTATTGACCTCTGCTTGTTTTCTGACTATTCTGCCTTCCGTTGCCCTAGACTATTTCCTTGTACTACGCTCCTGCACTGATATCGACCCGGCTATTCCATTTGACTATTCTATACTCTGTATTCCTGATTCTGGCTCGTCTGACTACCCCCGTGTTGCTGACCTGGTTTTGTATTACGACATTGTCTTTGATTAACCCTTTCTGTCTAGCTAGTATATATATATACCTGGCCAATTGTAAGGACCAGACAGTTAGGGATTCTTTTACGGCTACCCTGTTGGTAGCTTTTGGGCTCTGTGGAGTGTTGGGCTTTAAGGACTGCATGGTGGGATCCGGGAACCGTGACACCTGCCTGTCCTGGGCTTGCCTTTGGTCTTGCCTCTGGTTTCCTGTCCATCTTGGTCTTGCCTCGGTTTTCCTGCCCATCCTGGTCTTGCCTTGGGTTTCCTGCCCATCCTGGTCTTGCCTCGGGTTTCCTGCCCATCCTGGTCTTGCCTCGGGTTTCCTGCCCATCCTGGTCTTGCCTTTGGTTTCCTGCCCGTCCTGGTCTTGCCTCTGTTCTTGCCTTGGGTTTCTTGCCCGTCCTGGTCTTGCCTTGGGTTTCCTGCCCATCCTGGTCTTGCCTTGGGTTTCCTGCACATACTGGTCTTGCCTCTGGTTTCCTGCCCGTCCTGGTCTTGCCTCGGGTTTCCTGCCCATCCTGGTCTTGCCTCGGGTTTCCTGCACATACTGGTCTTGCCTTTGATTCCCTGCCCATCCTGGTCTTGCCTTGGATTCCCTGCCCATCCTGGTCTTGCCTTGGATTTCCTGCCCGTCCTGGTCTTGCCTCTGGTTTCCTGCCCGTCCTGGTCTTGCCTCTGGTTTCCTGCCCGTCCTGGTCTTGCCTCTGGTTTCCTGCCCGTCCTGGTCTTGCCTCTGGTTTCCTGCACATACTGGTCTTGCATCTGGTTTCCTGCCTGTCCTGGTCTTGCCTTGGGTTTCCTGCACATACTGGTCTTGCCTTTGGTTTTCTGCCAGCCTGACCCTGGCTTCTCCCTCTGTCTTTACAGCTCTTGTTGTGTCTGCGTTTCATGTTGAGTGCAGACACGCTAAGCTTTGGTAATACACCCTTCTATTCCTTCTTTTTCTGCAGTCAGGGATCCTCACCTGTCCGAGCGGCCCAGACTATACAATCACGTTCTCAGTTGTCCACAGTTCCCCATTTAGTTAATAAGCCCCTGCACCCTGAGACCCAGCAGCGCTTTATGCCATCTGAGCTCCCCATGGTCTCTTCGGAGATTCTTCCTTTAACCGTTTCTTATCATTTCCCCATCTGCTCTTACCACCAAGAAGAACGTGTGGTCTTGCTGTCCGCACCCCGTACACGGCGCGCGCCCCCCAGTCACCTTCCCCATGCATGCACAGCAAACAGGAGGAAACATTTTGACAGAGCTGAACATTTTGTCCTTGACAGACTCGTCCCACACAGCAGCTGTTCTCCAGCACGCCACTGTCCTCCGCCGAGCACCACTTTCAGTTAGTGCTACCAAAAGGCAGAAACGCGCCTGACCCCCTCCCCCCGCTGCATTATTGCTGCGATAAACGCCTCCGTACCAGCGCGGTCACGCTAAATATTTGGAAATCACTTTGCGCCTGGCTGGACGCTTTCCAACAGCAACAAAAGCTCCCATTGTCCTGGGACATGGCAGGGTTTGTGACTTTGTGTCCTGCATGATGGGTGCTGCTCAATTCCACCGACGTCACACCTTCTGATCGCCAAACTCTGGCCACCCGCCGCCCTTGTGCGGCTTCATGTAGGGGGTTTAGAGACTGAACAAGATGTTGCTGGGGGTGGGGCAGCTACATAAAGGGGCCAAATCACAAAAGCAAGTGTGAGGATCAAATGTCCCTGCACAATTCAACGTTTAGTGAATAAAGCCCTATTCATCAGGACATTGGTTATTTGACATCTGAGTAAGAGAGGACTCGCTCAAAAGCTTACAATCTAAAGGAACCGTGTAATGACACGCGGGACGGGGCTCTGCCCTCAATACCCTCATCGTGTTACTGCCGTTAGTGAAGCCTTCTGCACTTTAGATCGTGAAAATCACTGTTTAGTGAATATCCCCCTTAATCCATGTTACATTGATGCACTGAGGCATGGCACTCTGCCACGGTCTGAGTGAGGATCACATGGAGACTCCTAGCTTTGAAGGACCATTTTCTTCGATTTGTTTGTGTAGATATTTGTGAGTATCGTTTTGATATCCCCCCCCCCTCGCCGCTGCGCACGTAATACTGATCGGCACCCGAGGCGCGTTCAATACCTCAGCCGCTGCAAGTGCTAAGTTAGCAACTTGCCATTGAACGCCGTTCAGCGCTCAGCACTGCTAACTTAGCACTTGCAGCGACCCGAGGAGATGCTGCGAGTAGCTGAGTGTGACGTAGTAAAGATGGCCGCCGCCATGAAGCAAGTAACAATTCCGTACAGCAATGTTAATTTTGAGGTTTTTGTTCACCAAAGCACAAAATATTTATTTATTATTTACCCCGGCACACAGACATATATTACAGCTCAATTATATATTTTGTTTCAGAAGTAAACCTAACGTTTATTCAATAAAAACCATTATTAGTGGTGTGTGCGTACAAAACGGATTGTGCCGACTGCTTTTCTTTATCATATTTTGTCCGAGTGATACGAAAAACAATCTGAATCTTTAATTAAAAAATCGTCGGCCATTTTGGATTCAAAATTCGCATCCAAAGCGTTCAATGACACTGCTGCAGCAAACTGAATTGCTGCGCTGCAGCAATTCAGCAGCTGCTGAGGTATTGAACGGGGCTCCGGGCCGCACTTTCACACTGATAATAAGGTGATACAGATCATGTGACAATCGAGGGGGGCGGACACATATTTGGGGTGCACCCCCTGATGCTAGGATTACACACCCCCTCAGATCACAGAGCAGAGTGCGTCTCTCCGGCCGCTGCATTTCCTTCCAGGCCGCTCTCCTCCATTCTCTGGACCCACATTGGTCTTTTGATCTCGGCGCATTGAACCCCCTAACATGTGTTTAATGTTTTCCACAAAGTGCCCGTCTTTTCGCCCTCGCGCCTGTCAGAGGAAGGTGTATAATTATCAGATTATCTGGCGACGAACATTACACGTCA
Source organism: Leptobrachium leishanense (assembly GCA_009667805.1). Classification (NCBI taxonomy): domain Eukaryota; kingdom Metazoa; phylum Chordata; class Amphibia; order Anura; family Megophryidae; genus Leptobrachium; species Leptobrachium leishanense. Next base: position 9,352 of record RXON01001073.1, on the reverse strand, counting down.
CCAAAAGCAGCGCAATTTTCCTTCATGCAAAGTTATCAACATTACAGAAGATCCACAGGTCCAAACCCCGGGACCTGCGGCCGCTTGTAGGCCTGTGGGCCGGAATCTGTAAAGGTCCCGGCAAATGTTGGGTTCCTGGACATTGTTATTGTACAGAGCCTTTTGAGTCTCCTGCGCGTCAGAGGATCCTGTGCGGAGCAGTGTCCGAACGCTCTGCGGCTAATATAAAAAAATCACCAGTGTTGGGCCAAGGTCAAGGCCGGAACGTGTGGGAACTCTCCAACATTTGCCACTTAACACAAACCTGATACGTTTAGATGTGAATTTTAGCAAAACATAAGTCGCAATAAATCTAGGAATTCCAGAATGTAAATGAAGGGCTGAGAGAGGAGCACCAAGCCTTAATATAACATGATCAGCCCCCTGGTTACGCTACAAAATGTAAAGGGATGACAGAGAGGAGCACCAAGCCTTAATATAACATGATCAGCCCCCTGGTTACGCTACAAAATGTAAAGGGATGACAGAGAGGAGCACCAAGCTTTAATATAACATGATCAGCCCCCCGGTTACGTTACAAAATGTAAAGGGATGACAGAGAGGAGCACCAAGCTTTAATATAACATGATCAGCCCCCCGGTTACGTTACAAAATGTAAAGGGATGGCTGAGAGAGGAGCACCAAGCCTTAATATAACATGATCAGCCCCCTGGTTATGTTACAAAATGTAAATGAAGGGCTGAGAGAGGAGCACCAAGCCTTAATATAACATGATCAGCACCCTGGTTACGCTACAAAATGTAAAGGGATGACAGAGAGGAGCACCAAGCCTTAATATAACATGATCAGCCCCCCGGTTACGCTGCAAAATGTAAAGGGATGGCTGAGAGAGGAGCACCAAGCCTTAATATAACATGATCAGCCCCCTGGTTATGTTACAAAATGTAAATGAAGGGCTGAGAGAGGAGCACCAAGCCTTAATATAACATGATCAGCACCCTGGTTACGCTACAAAATGTAAAGGGATGACAGAGAGGAGCACCAAGCCTTAATATAACATGATCAGCCCCCCGGTTACGCTGCAAAATGTAAAGGGATGGCTGAGAGAGGAGCACCAAGCCTTAATATAACATGATCAGCCCCCGGTTACGCTACAAAATGTAAAGGGATGACAGAGAGGAGCAACAAGCCTTAATATAACATGATCAGCCCCCCGGTTACGCTGCAAAATGTAAAGGGATGGCTGAGAGAGGAGCACCAAGCCTTAATATAACATGATCAGCCCCCTGGTTATGTTACAAAATGTAAATGAAGGGCTGAGAGAGGAGAACCAAGCCTTAATATAACATGATCAGCCCCCCGGTTACGCTACAAAATGTAAAGGGATGACAGAGAGGAGCACCAAGCCTTAATATAACATGATCAGCCCCCTGGTTATGTTACAAAATGTAAAGGGATGACTGAGAGAGGAGCACCAAGCCTTAATATAACATGATCAGCCCCCCGGTTACGCTACAAAATGTAAAGGGATGACTGAGAGAGGAGCACCAAGCCTTAATATAACATGATCAGCCCCCCGGTTACGCTACAAAATGTAAAGGGATGACAGAGAGGAGCACCAAGCCTTAATACAACATGATCAGCCCCCGGTTACGTTACAAAATGTAAAGGGATGACTGAGAGAGGAGCACCAAGCCTTAATATAACATGATCAGCCCCCCGGTTACGCTACAAAATGTAAAGGGATGACTGAGAGAGGAGCACCAAGCCTTAATACAACATGATCAGCCCCCGGTTACGTTACAAAATGTAAAGGGATGACTGAGAGAGGAGCACCAAGCCTTAATATAACATGATCAGCCCCCCGGTTACGCTACAAAATGTAAAGGGATGACTGAGAGAGGAGCACCAAGCCTTAATATAACATGATCAGCCCCCGGTTACGCTGCAAAATGTAAAGGGAGGGCTGAGAGAGGAGCACCAAGCCTTAATATAACATGATCAGCCCCCTGGTTATGTTACAAAATGTAAATGAAGGGCTGAGAGAGGAGAACCAAGCCTTAATATAACATGATCAGCCCCCCGGTTACGCTACAAAATGTAAAGGAAGGGCTGAGAGAGGAGCACCAAGCCTTAATATAACATGATCAGCCCCCCGGTTACGCTACAAAATGTAAAGGGATGACAGAGAGGAGCACCAAGCCTTAATATAACATGATCAGCCCCCCGGTTACGCTGCAAAATGTAAAGGGATGGCTGAGAGAGGAGCACCAAGCCTTAATATAACATGATCAGCCCCCTGGTTAGGTAACAAAATGTAAATGAAGGGCTGAGAGAGGAGAACCAAGCCTTAATATAACATGATACCTTATGATAACCTTATATAAATATATACGGGGCCATTATCAACCATTGTCTGATAACCTATTCATTAACAGGACTATACATAGGACAAGGGGTCATCCATTTAGACTGGAAGAAAGAAAATTTAGCTTAAAGCATAGGAAGGGTTATTTTACGATGAGAACAATAAAGCTGTGGAATTCTCTGCCTGTTGAGGTGGTTGGGTCAGAGTCTGTACAGACTTTTAAAAAACGACTGGATGACTTCCTGCAGACACAGAATATTAAGGGTTATAATATTTAATATGTGGGTAAAAGCTTCTTGATCCAAGGAGAAATCTGACGCCATTCTGGGGTCAAGAAGGAATGTTTCCCAGTATGTTACATATTGGCAAGCATTCAGACTGGGTTTTTTGCCTTCTTTTGGATCAACAGCAGTAGGTTATGTGGGAGAGGCTGAACCCGATGGACGCATGTCTTTTTTCAGCCTATATAACTATGTAACTATGTAACTATGATCAGCCCCCCGGTTACGCTACAAAATGTAAAGGGATGACAGAGAGGAGCACCAAGCCTTAATATAACATGATCAGCCCCCTGGTTATGTTACAAAATGTAAAGGGATGACTGAGAGAGGAGCACCAAGCCTTAATATAACATGATCAGCCCCCGGTTACGCTACAAAATGTAAAGGGATGACAGAGAGGAGCACCAAGCCTTAATATAACATGATCAGCCCCCTGGTTATGTTACAAAATGTAAAGGGATGACTGAGAGAGGAGCACCAAGCCTTAATATAACATGATCAGCCCCCCGGTTACGCTACAAAATGTAAAGGGATGACAGAGAGGAGCACCAAGCCTTAATACAACATGATCAGCCCCCGGTTACGTTACAAAATGTAAAGGGATGACTGAGAGAGGAGCACCAAGCCTTAATAGAACATGATCAGCCCCCCGGTTACGCTGCAAAATGTAAAGGGAGGGCTGAGAGAGGAGCACCAAGCCTTAATATAACATGATCAGCCCCCTGGTTATGTTACAAAATGTAAATGAAGGGCTGAGAGAGGAGCACCAAGCCTTAATATAACATGATCAGCCCCCCGGTTACGTTACAAAATGTAAAGGGATGACTGAGAGAGGAGCACCAAGCCTTAATAGAACATGATCAGACCCCCGGTTACGCTGCAAAATGTAAAGGGAGGGCTGAGAGAGGAGCACCAAGCCTTAATATAACATGATCAGCCCCCTGGTTATGTTACAAAATGTAAATGAAGGGCTGAGAGAGGAGCACCAAGCCTTAATATAACATGATCAGCCCCCGGTTACGCTACAAAATGTAAAGAAAGGGCTGAGAGAGGAGCACCAAGCCTTAATATAACATGATCAGCCCCCGGTTACGCTACAAAATGTAAAGAAAGGGCTGAGAGAGGAGCACCAAGCGTTAATATAACATGATCAGCCCCCCGGTTACGTTACAAACTGTAAAGGAAGGGCTGAGAGAGGAGCACCAAGCCTTAATATAACATGATCAGCCCCCTGGTTACGCTACAAAATGTAAAGGAAGGGCTGAGATAGGAGCACCAAACCTTAATATAACATGATCAGCCCCCTGGTTACGCTACAAAATGTAAAGGGATGACTGAGAGAGGAGCACCAAACCTTAATATAACACAATCAGCCCCCTGTTTACACTACAAAATGCAAATGGAGGGCAGAGAGTGGAGCACCAAGCCTTAATAAAACATGATCAGCCCCCGGTTACGTTACAAAATGTAAAGGGATGACTGAGAGAGGTGCACCAAGCCTTAATATAACACAATCAGCCCCCTGTTTACACTACAAAATGTAAATGGAGGGCAGAGAGTGGAGCATCAAGCCTTAATACAACATGATCAGCCCCGGTTATGTTACAAAATGTAAAGGGAGGGCTGAGAGAGGAGCACCAATCCTTAATATAACATGATCAGCCCCCTGGTTATGTTACAAAATGTAAAGAAAGGGCTGAGAGAGGAGCACCAAGCCTTAATATAACATGATCAGCCCCCTGGTTATGTTACAAAATGTAAAGGGATGACTGAGAGAGGAGCACCAAGCCTTAATATAACATGATCAGCCCCCTGGTTATGTTACAAAATGTAAAGGGATGACTGAGAGAGGAGCACCAAGCCTTAATATAACATGATCAGCCCCCTGGTTACGTTACAAAATGTAAAGGGGTGGCTGAGAGAGGAGCACCAAGCCTTAATATAACATGATCAGCCCCCTGGTTACGTTACAAAATGTAAAGGGGTGGCTGAGAGAGGAGCACCAAGCCTTAATATAACATGATCAGCCATCAGTTTTGTATAATCAATAAGGTCCCCCCCATCCATACGCAAAGGCTGCAGGTTTTAATGTAGGATTTCTATTTTTTGGTCGCATTTCCCTTTTTGAACTTCTATTCTTCTGGTCTATATACTATCGATCTTAAACATAGGATTCACCAGGGAAACATGATTGATGCAAACGTTATAGTGTGTGGGACCAATGGCAACTCCGTTCCTGCTGAGAAACATGAGGGGAGGAATTGCGCCCCCATGCGTTCCTCCTCGCCGCCCCCCCCCCCCGTGCTGTGGTTGAGTTTCAGAGCGGACACCTGCCAAGCCTTTGTAGCACAGGCAGACCTTTGATGAATGTCAGCATGTGCTCGAGGAACATGTTATGAATGGATCACCGCTGTGTAGAGGCGCAGCCCTTAGCCTGTGGGTATCATCCCATCCATAGGGGTCATTTACAGGAGGTGAAGCCCTGGATAGTCCATTACAGGAGACTATGGCACCGTGGACTGGGCACCTCTGCCATGATAATGTGTAACAGACCGCATTGTCCCAGTCGAACGAGTGGTACATGAGTATGTTTCAGCCTCCGTCCATAGCGATTTGTTTCTTCTTGCGTGTGAGCATTAGAGGGGGGGCGTCTCTCCTTGTTGGGTGGTTAGGGTGGATCATGCATAGAATTGGACAGTCAATGGAGCGCCAGTACAAGGCTGGAAATACGAAAAATCACTTTACATGTCCTTCAATAAATCATCTCAATCTTCCCAAAAGTCGCTCTTGAATGAGGCATCTTTACAAAAGAGAAGATGTAATCGAGCAATATATTGATTCACCATATGCAGAAAAAAGGGGATTGATGGTTCTACTCACATATTAATGAGCCTAACCTAGGCTCTAGGATGAATGTCAGTTATGGGTCTTCAAAGATATTCAGGTGCCCGTGTACCCCCAATGTGGTGGTTATCTTCAACAGCTTTCCTCTGCAGTAAATCACGGAAAGAAAAACAATACACTCCCCTAGTGCAATATTGTTAAGATATAATAACAATGGGTCAATTTAAATGATGCACTCACATGTAGGTGAGCCGCATTGACTCCAAGACCTCGCGTAGGAATTTAAAAGGAAATTCCGAAAAACCTTCTTTTAGAAATCACGTACCGGGAAGCAGCAGTAGTATATAAAATAAATTTATTAATACATAACATAAAGGTAGATATTACCAGAACGCGTTTCGCTCCTCAGAGCTTCTTCAGCTGATCATGCATAGACCCGGTGTTGGGCTCTGTTCTTGTGCCTCAGAGTTGATCTTCGTTGTGGGTCAGTTAGCCATGTTGATCAGCGGTGGCCATGTCCTTTTGAAGCCATTTGATGCTCTTCTCCTTGAGTTCTTTCATTTCGATATTTGTACAAGTGAATTGTTCATTCATGCTGCAAACACAGACGTTATGGAGGTCTGCAGTGAGTTTAATACAGTGCACTTAATAATGATGGGGCTGGGTGGTTATAGGGGATGAATGTCACTGATTGGACATTTTTTGGAGTCCTACATGGCTGGTGGACCTGCATGACGAAGGCTTCCGGACAGAGCAAGGGCAGCAAGGATGGATGAAGGACTAGTTTTGCTGTAGGTGAGAAGATGTTGGAGAAGCCATGAAATGTTTTTTTCCTCTCAGTAGACACTCACGGTAAGACCAGGTCGCTCCCGACATTAACGTTCCTGATGCTCCTAGATATCAGTTTTGCCATAGTTCCTGCAGTGCATTGTGGGTATTGACCTCCAGCTCCAGTAACGTGTTTCACTTGCCTTTCGGATGTCAGTATCTATTATAAAGGCGTCTGTCGAGCCGATTGATGTGCAGATTTGTTTTAACCCCTTCTTGGAGAACACGGCCTGCGCACTCGTTGTGGGAATGTTGCTCGTCCCTGCTTTGATCCTCTCGCAGATGGATCTACACTAGGACTTTATGACAAAGGCTTTTGTTCTAAATTGCAGACATCAAGGCGAGGCAGACATGTCAGGATTGTAAATGATGAGTAGTATTCATCAGGAGCCTAAAAGAGGTTTTCTGGCAGTAAATTAATGAACGTGGTGGCATTGACTATCACAGTGCATATAGAGTGGAGAGCTTTGATCTCAGCCAGGTCTCGGAGCTCCGTGCCTCGGCACTTCTGATGAACGAGGCAGAGCGAGCAGAGATGTATGTGCAGTGACAGGAGACTGGAGTGTTGGATAGAGACCATTTGTAAAGTGCTGGGTATAAAGGCAGCGAGCGGAAGCAAAGAGCTGGACGTACTGGCAGAGAAACACTTTGTGGGACATACACAGTGCTAGGGCCGAGTCCAATGAAAGAGAAGGCGATCACAGACTGCACATCATGAAAGACACATGACGGGTAATCCGTAGAACAGAGGGAGGGCAGGAACACACGACTATTGAAAAATACAAGCAGATGGATGTGATAGGAATGACAAAAGGCACGAAGCGCGTTGTGTGTGATAAACCCAGAGGAGAAAGGGTGAGGGGCACCAGATAATTACCCGGTCCATTAAAAAAGGACAAGGCCTAGGTGTGGAGCGTCGGGGCAGGTGTCACGGCACACAGACAGCTCTTTAACATACAATCATTCAGCTTTACATTCTAGCTCATCTCCAATGTCCTGCACCACTAGCTATGGTCGAGAGTGGTGGTGGTCCATCAAGAAACCCTAGACTTTCAGGGTTATTCAAAGAGAGCCGATCTGGCCCCAAAATGGCAACGAACAGTGAATTTCCCCGTACGGTGCCATTTTGGGGCCATTTGGCTATTCAGAGAGCAGGCAGTTCGGCAAATGTTGGCGCATTGCCTGTAAGTAAGGTGCCTGTCAAGGGCAGTGAAATACGGTGCCTGTTGGGCGGCAGTGAAATACGGTGCTGTTCGGCGGCAGTGAATTCCCCATAGAGAAGCAATGGTTAATCTATTCACATTGAACAGCAGAGAAATGTCAGTGAAATGTCCTGGTGTTCGGTGGTTTCATTCGACAGGTTTAATCAGGCGAATCCCATAGGTTTCAATGTTAAAAACATTCCCGTTTTATTCAATATCTAATAAACCGTTTATTATTTTATTCTGCAGCAAAAAGTCTCTTCTTAAGGAATTTTTCAGCAAAATAGTATTTCGGACTTTTTATAAATCGTGTTTTTTCCTGTAACAGACCTTTTTATTATTATTATTCATAGGACCTTGTATAGAATTTCCAGGCATTTTTGTGCAGTAGTTTTTTTGCAAACAGTTTTTGAAAGTTGCAGTGGTTTGTTTTTTTCTTTACCCCATTATCCAGCTTTTTGACTTTTTCCACCGGCTGCTCGGTGCTCTGTTTGGCGGATCGTCAGCTTTTTTCACATGTGTTCGGCAGGTTTCCGTCAGATTGTCCGGTGCATTTGGCTTTTTTCCAGCAGTTTTTCTGATCGATGCAGCGGTTTTGCGTTGTTTTTTTCCTGCACTTTGAGACCATGCGGTGAATGCTGAATTCACTACAGACTCTGAGACTGTGATTCCCCAAGATTAAGGGAACAAAATAACCCTGTATGTCCCACAACAGCCACCAAGTCCTAACATGTGGGGTGGCACCTTCATCCATCATTACTAAAGAAATCCAGCTCCATGTTATGACGGATTTGAGGTTCCAGTTAGTTTTCACCAGGTCTGGATTCACAAGAGAATTCATTTCTCAGACTGTTTACACCTGGATACATTTATGACAGACTTTATTCTATTGTTTAGCTGTTATCAGGGAAGATACAGGTTTGTTGCAGCAGTTATTGTTTGTATTGTTGGTTACACAGTGTCCGGTATCAGGGAAGATACAGGTTTGTTGCAGCAGTTATTGTTTGTCACACAGTGTCCGGTATCAGGGAAGATACAGGTTTGTTGCAGCAGTTATTGTTTGTATTGTCGGTTACACAATGTCCGGTATCAGGGAAGATACAGGTTTGCTGCAGCAGTTATTGTTTGTATTGTTGGTTACACAGTGTCCGGTATTAGGGAAGATACAGGTTTGTTGCAGCAGTTATTGTTTGTATTGTCGGTTACACATTGTCCGGTATCAGGGAAGATACAGGTTTGTTGCAGCAGTTATTGTTTGTATTGTTGGTCACACATTGTCCGGTATCAGGGAAGATACAGGTTTGCTGCAGCAGTTATTGTTTGTATTGTTGGTCACACAGTGTCCGGTATCAGGGAAGATACAGGTTTGCTGCAGCAGTTATTGTTTGTATTGTTGGTCACACAGTGTCGGGTATCAGGGAAGATACAGGTTTGTTGCAGCAGTTATTGTTTGTATTGTTGGTCACACAGTGTCGGGTATCAGGGAAGATACAGGTTTGTTGCAGCAGTTATTTGTTTTATTGTTGGTTACACAGTGTCCGGTATCAGGGAAGATACAGGTTTGTTGCAGCAGTTATTGTTTGTATTGTTGGTCACACATTGTCCGGTATCAGGGAAGATACAGGTTTGTTGCAGCAGTTATTGTTTGTATTGTTGGTCACACATTGTCCGGTATCAGGGAAGATACAGGTTTGTTGCAGCAGTTATTGTTTGTATTGTTGGTTACACATTGTCCGGTATCAGGGAAGATACAGGTTTGTTGCAGCAGTTATGTTTGTATTGTTGGTTACACAGTGTCCGGTATCAGAGAAGATACAGGTTTGTTGCAG
>RXON01001072.1:0-24234 GCA_009667805.1 Leptobrachium leishanense | reverse complement strand
TAGCAGCTGGACGATCTGGTCCGGTTGGGTAGCTTGGCACCCCTGAATCCAGCTGCGGAGCGCCTGGTGCATCCTGTGTCCCCACTCCACATACGAGTCCTGAGTGCCCCTTCTTAAGGCTCAAAATCGAACTCGATACGCCTCCGGGGTGAGTGCATAGCGGGCCAGCAGATGTTCCTTGACCCGCTCGTACAACATACAGTCTTCGTCCGCCACCGCCCGATAGGCTTCAGCTGCCCTGCCGGTCAATTTGCTCGCCAGGATGGGTACCCAGTCTCGGACCGCCACCCCCTGCAGGGCACATTGCCTCTCGAAATCCTGCAGGAACCCGTCGATGTCTTCGCTCCCCTCTGGGAAGAGTTTGAATGCTGCGAACGGTATTTTCTGTTTGGGGGGTCCGGTACTGCCTTGGGGGCACAGCGACCCCCCCGGACCTTTGCTGCATCTCTGCCTGGCGGAGCTTGTCTGTGTCGGCCAGGACCCTCCCAATGATGTCGGCGGAGGGGTCTGTTCCGTATAGGGCCAGCCGCCACTGCACCTCTCGCCTCCATTCCGAGGTCTCGGAGCCCTCAGAGGGAGCCACGCTGTTGCGGTCGTCTATCAGTTCTCCGATGATGACCGCTTTCGCCTTGCCTCCGGGCGCCTTGCCTCTGGCTTTTAACAGTTCTTTCAGGACCGTGCGCTTCAGCCCTTCGTAGCGCTGTGCCATACGGGGTCACCGCCGTTGCTGGTACTGTCCACCTCTCGAACCCAGGGGTGTCTGAGACCGGGGTCAAGCCGGCGGTTGTATCTCCCCCTGCTGGGCTGGTCTCAGATTCTCCCCCCGGATGATGTCTACTCCAGACGCTCGGCGTCTCGCGGTGGCTGAGACCGGGGTCAAGCCAGCGCCTGTATCTCCCCCTGCTTGTCTGGTCTCAGCCGGATCCCAGCGCTGCCAGCCAATGTAGCGGATGCCCGCTACCCTGCCCGGGTAGATCCGCCGTCAGCGCCGATCTGGTCGGGGGGTGTAGAGTCAGGGGTAGCGGGTGGTAGGGATTCGGCGGTGATCCAGCGTTTCTTTCCACGGTCCTTGCAGCGTCGCGGTTCCCCAAGCCCTGTTATCCCCAATTACTAGCCGAGGCAAGAGTAAAGGTTCAAACAGGAATGAGTTTATTTTAACATGGAGAATACAGGGGTATTTATGAGGAATGAAACTATAGTTCTCCCCTGGCCCACCCTCAGTCCTCCTGCGGTGATCTTTGTTTGTACCTCAAGCCATAGCCCAATCTGCCTTGGTTAACCTGGGGGAACCCCTGCGGTGCGCAGCCCTTATCTCGGGTCTCGGCGCCAGCTCATCTGTCCCCCCCTCCCAGAGCCTCTCCCTGTCTGGCAAGCGCCCGGCCCCCCCTGTGGTGTGAGCGTTCCTTGTGGCTTTCTGCCCGAGTTTGGGGTTTTACCAGGGATTTCGGGGTGATCCCCTGGGAGCGGCGGCATGCTGGGGGTACAGCCTGGTAGCTCGGGTCCGGGGGCTGGTTCAGTTCAAAAAGCGCCCGGATCGGATCCATGGAGCCCGAGCTGCGAAGGGGGAAAGTCCTGCGGCTGTACCCGGGCAAGAGTCACTGGTTGCCGGTCGCGCTCCCAGCGAGGGATCCCTGGTCGGCGTTCGGGTTTCTCGGGGTGTTTCGTTCTATAATTCGCACCCCGTAAACACCTATTTTTAGGAGCCCACTGGCCAAGAAGCACTCTTCTGCGTGATTTCCACGCTGCGGGGCAAGGCGGGTAAGTTTGGGCGGCTTGGCAGAGACAGTCAGCGTCGGCTCGAGGCATCACAGACCGGGCGTCTTCCCGGGGCTGTGGACAGGCGGGGAACAGGTCAACCATGGGGAGAATTACAGGGGGAACTTATAAAAACACAACCTAACGAATTCTTTAATATACCATACTAAAACAACCTTTTTAAAATTTTGTACCGCGCTACAGTATAGTGGCGGCCGTCCCGTCACACTTTGCTCTTACGGTCCTGGCCTCCATGTTGCCGGTATCTTCCTCCTTTTATTTCTAATCCTACTGTGCATGTAAATATATTGTGTTTATTCACTCATGAGTAAACCCCAGTTCTGAATCTTTTCAATGAATGTTAGGGGGCTGAATGTTCCGTTCAAACGTCATGCTTTGTTTTGTGATTACATAAGACTAAGCCGGCGATAGTTTGTGTGACATGCGTCACTTTGGACTTGAAGTACATGGGCTTAGAAACGTATTTGAGTGGTGCGAGTCTGAGGTTTTATATTGTTTTCCTGCTCTTTCCTTTGTTAAAGTCACCCTGTGTGACGGGACGGCCGCCACTACGCTGTAGCGCAGTATAACAGTTCAAGTGTTTATTTATTTGTGTGTTATTAAAAGTTCGTTAGCCCTTATTTTTATAAGTACCTCAATATGATTTTCCCTGTTGTTCCCCTGTTCCCCGCTCATTCAGAGCCACGGAAAGTTCACTAGACGAGCTGGCACCGAGCCTCAAGATAAGGGCTGCACCCACAAGGGTGGCCCAAGATGAACACAGGGAAATTATTGAATTTAGCTAAGTTATGAAGATAAGTTAGAATTTTAATAAAGGACTCAGAGGCGAGTATTGCAGTCTCTTTTCTTGCTTTTAATAATAGTCGCAAGTGAAATGTCAAAAAAATACAACAGACATAAACTAAAACATTTTTCTAACAGTGGTATCTTCTAACCCCCCTTTCCCAGAGGTATAGTCCATCGTTCCTCCAAGTCTATAGATAGGACTGCCTTCCCGCCTTTTCTCCCTCTTTCTTGCAAACGAACTGGAACCAAACGAAGAACATGAAACAGGATGCGATCCAGTCATCACTTGAATCAAACCGAGACGTCCAGATGAAAAGACAGGAACACATGTCACTGAGCTGAAATCAAAGCAGAGGGTGAGATACCGGTGCACGAAGTATAACATGCATACAATTAACCCTGGAGTCCGCCCCGGAAGGGCAGGGTGGGCAATACTCGCCTCTGAGTCCTTTATTAAAATTCTAACTTATCTTCATTGTAGCAGATCAGCTACCCTGCAGGGGTAGCTCCGTCTGCGGCGCCGAGTCTTGCTGGAGAGCTTAGCCGGGTAGCGAGCTAGCAAGGTGGGAGAGAGATTGGCAGCGATCCTTGGATGATCTGGAAGCGAAGGATTCCGTAAAGCTGGCTTCTTCAGTGATTATGCCCTCCCCAAATACTAGTCGTGACTCAGTACAGGTTTGAAGGTAAATCAGAATGTTTAATGAAAAGCAGAACATACACGGTCCTTTTATATGGTACAGTCCCATTGTTCTCTCCCATGCCCGCCCCCAGACCCCTGGAGTGAATTCTGCACAGGGGCTAGCCATGCCCAGGTTCTGATTGGTTGGTTCCAAGACCATTGCAGGCTTCTCTCAGGTCCTCTCAAGTCTTCACTTGGGTCCACTGGTTGTATGCAGATGAAGTCTTCACCTCACAGTGACCACATACAGTGATTTACATAACCCATTGTAAAGGGAATCAGATAGTGGGTGGCTGAGACAATGTGACTCCCAGCCTTTCAGAACCAGTAACAGATAACAGATAAACAAAGAGAAAGCACCTTTGCATAATCCACAAATTACACAAACCTTTTGTACATTCTATACAAAGGAAAACATTTGACTATAGTGGCAGGTAGTATTTTTAAAAAAACACATTTAACTAAAGAAATATAAGTCTATTTAAAACTAAAAATGAGCGATTGACAATACATTTAAAACCACACAATATAACTGAGCATAAACTAGCAGGATCGGTGCAGGGGAAAATCATGATTAATTAGAAGTCTAGCAACAGTTTTACATTTAATCTAACCAAGGAAATTAGTTTCCATAAATAAAGGGTAAACGAAATATAACAAAATAAGAATGAAATTAAACTAAATAAATCCTGTGGCGGCCGTTCCGTCACATTCATAACTTAGCTAAATTCAATAATTTTAATACAAGGACTCAGAGGCTCCTATTGCAAGTTCAAAGCTTGTCCATGAGAGCGGACGACCAATGAACTATCGGTTTGAAGTAAAAGGTCCGAAAAGTGGTCTCACGAGACCAATCCGCGGATCTGAGCAGATCCTCCAAATGACAGCCCGCCCTCATAGCCGACGAAGCTGACGCACTGCGCATGGAATGAGCCCCGAATATCAACACATCCACCCCAGCCAATTCTAACAATCATTTCAGCCAACGCGCCAAAGTTGTGGAACCGACCGCGTTATGGGGGGACCGAATGAAATAAACAGAAGAGACACCTTGTCACTGCGCAGCAAAACTGTACGCGCCTCGTAATCCTGAAGACATTGCACTGGGCAAAGAGCAGGTTGAGAAGGGAACGCTGGGTAAAAAACAGATGTAAGCGACGTCTTAGTTCGATGAGACACATCGAAGCGCACCCCTTCAGGGACAAATGATCGAACCTGGAAATCTAGAGCCCTGACATCCCCTACCCTTTTACATGAGACGAGGCAGAGGAGAGCTACCAATTTAGCTGACAACTGTTTGAGACACAAATTCTCATTAGAAGGCCATGAAACCAGAAAACGTAACAGGATGGCAACATCCCACGTCTACGAATACTTAGGGAGCGGAGGACGTGAAAGTTGGATGCCCCTCAGTAAACGACAGACTAAGGGATGTTTACCCACTGGAAACCTATATGATAAGCCGATAAAGTGGAACGGAACACGTTAATGGTTCTATAAGCTTTACCACTATCAAAACATTCCGATAGAAAATTAATTATAGTATTCAGAGGGGCTTGAAAGGGATCCAGATCCCGTGTACCACACCAACGTGACCATTGGGCCCAGGCCGAGTCGTAACCGGACAAAGTGCCTGGAGCCCATGCCGCCCGAAGGAGGACACCAGCCCTGACCAAAATGCCTCCGGCCGCCCCTGGCGTCCCGAGACCAGGGAGGCCAAGAGCGAGCAGGTTCCTTGTGTCAACAACGGGTGAGGACAACCTCGTATGTCCACCATTGTAACAGATCAGCTACCCTGCAGGGGTAGCTCTGTCTGCGGCGCCGAGTCTTGCTGGTGAACTTAGCCGGGTAGCGAGCTAGTAAGGTGGGAGAGAGATTGGCAGCGGTCCTTGGATGATCTGGAAGCGAAGGATTCAGTAAAGCTGGCTTCTTCAGTGATTATGCCCTCCCCAAATACTAGTCGTGACTCAGTACAGGTTTGAAGGTAAATCAGAATGTTTAATGAAAAGCAGAACATACACGGTCCTTTTATATGGTACAGTCCCATTGTTCTCTCCCATGCCCGCCCCCAGACCCCTGAAGTGAATTCTGCACAGGGGCTAGCCTTGCCCAGGTTCTGATTGGTTGGTTCCAAGACCATTGCAGGCTTCTCTCAGGTCCTCTCAAGTCTTCACTTGGGTCCACTGGTTGTATGCAGATGAAGTCTTCACCTCACAGTGACCACATACAGTGATTTACATAACCCATTGTAAAGGGAATCAGATAGTGGGTGGCTGAGACAATGTGACTCCCAGCCTTTCAGAACCAGTAAACAGATAACAGATAAACAAAGAGAAAGCACCTTTGCATAATGCACAAATTACACAAACCTATTGTACATTCTATACGAAAGAAAGCATTTGACTATAGTGGCAGGTAGTGTTTTTAAAAACCACATTTAACTAAAGAAATATAAGTCTATTTAAAGCTAAAAATGAGCAATTGACAATACATTTAACCATACAATATAACTGAGCATAAACTAACAGGATCGGTGCAGGGGAAAAACATGATTAATTAGAAGTCTAGCCACAGTTTTACATTAAATCTAACAAAGGAAATTAGTTCCTATAAATAAAGGGTAAATGAAATATAACAAAATAAGAATGAAATTAAACTAAATAAATCCTGTGGCGGCCGTTCCGTCACATGGAGGATATCATGGAGTGCCGAGGGAGAGAGAGATTGAGCTCTCTGGTGAAGTTTTGTTCCAGAAGGATGTGGAATACCTTGGTGTCCAGGAATGGGAGCTGGAAATAGCCTACAAGAAGTTGTTAGAGTCCAATCAACAGCTAGGCTTGGCTCCATTTGGCTGGGTCGACCTAGAAAGACCAGCAGACACACAGACCAGGGGGCAGAGCGCCAGTAGTTTCTGCCCAGCAAGTGCGGCAATGTTGGAGCGTCAAGAGGAGGAAGAAGGTCAGAGGTGCCCCCAGATGGTGGACACAGAGAATAACGATCTTATCGACATTTCCATCGAGGAACAGCTACAGGGGGACTGCCAAGCAATGCTAGATTACGATCAGCAACTGGGCTCAGAGTTTATGCCCCTAGAGCAGCAGATTTCCATAGAGGAAGAGCGG
This sequence comes from Leptobrachium leishanense, assembly GCA_009667805.1. NCBI lineage: Eukaryota > Metazoa > Chordata > Amphibia > Anura > Megophryidae > Leptobrachium > Leptobrachium leishanense. The sequence continues at coordinate 17,871 of RXON01001072.1, read as the reverse complement.
AGGACAGAGGACATTACATGGCCTGCAGCGGAAGAGGCTGCGTTCCTTCCCCTGGTGCCCGGAAGATGTGGGGCAGTTGGCCCAGATTCAACGTTTGTATCGGCAGTCGCTCCAGCGTTTACGGATTATAATTTATGTACGGGGGAGCGGTTCCCCAACCCAGCGGAAAAGCTGGCATCGCAACAGAGGGCATCTCCGGGAGAGAGAGCTGTTCGTACCTCTCCCCAACTGCAGGTATTAATCCCAGGAGGGGAGACAGCTGGTCTCACTCCTCAGATGATTGAGCCCCAGCTTGAGGATGGGGGTGCCCCCTTTTTACAGTCACCATGTGCTGCTGACCCCCTCCCCCAAGATGTGGGAGACATTTACTGTGGGATTATAGACGAGACTATGGATTCAAAGTGTGTGCCCTCGGAGTGCTGGGCAGTTGGCGCAGATCCCCAGCCATCTCCTGATGAGACACCAGCCACCCCCCATTCTCTCCAGCAGCTGATCGCAATACCAAGAGATGGGGCAGCTGTAATCTCTTCTGAGTGGACAGAGCAATCTAGGGGAGGCTGCAGAAGCAGTTTTGCTCTCCAGCGCCCAAATCAAACTTTCCGGCAGGATGTTTTTCTGGGGTGGGAGTTTGCGACTAACGCGGGTCTAGACCTGTGGTTAGTCTGTTTTGGAAGGGGGAGATATGTGATAGAACACAATGTCGTTGTGCTACTTGGAGGGGGCTGCACGCTAGCCTCCTGCCTACCGACTATGGCCCGTGAAAGAGACTATTGGGGAACTGGTGGACCTTTTAAAGATATTTGGTGGGGTCCGTGGACATCCCCAAGTGGACCCGCAGAGGGTCTCACCGGGTCTGCCAACTGGTAATTTGGGGGAGGTATGTGACGGGACGGCCGCCACTACGCTGTAGCGCAGTACAACAGTTCAAGTGTTTATATATTTGAGTGTTATTAAAAGTTTGTTAGCCCTTATTTTTATAAGTACCCCAATGTGATTTTCCCCATTTTATAGATATGCCAGTTAACTAAAGATTTCTGATGTCTGTGTGTTATTCCCTGTATAGTGTAGATCTCTGTATTAGTACCTGCTATTGTGTAAATTCTCTCAGTAAGGGATTCCTTTTGTTTACGTGCTTTCTCTTCCCCCATTCTCCATTGTTTGAAGGTCCTGGGTAGTTAATCTGATTTGTGCAGTTATCTGCTTGATTGTATGGAAATGAGGTTGGTGGTTGAGTGTATCTCTGTGTTGTGTAATAAACAGTCAGTTCTATTCTGACCAAGCTTGAAGTCACGACTCATGTTTTGGAGTACCAGGAATCTTCTGCCCGCTGTGCCAAGGAAAGGCTCCAGGTCTACAGCTTCGGCTTATTCCTGGGGGTGCTAGTCAGGCTCTCTATAGGTGGACAAAAGAAGAAGAACAGCGCTAGTAAAGTGCCCCACTAATGCGGGAGGTAAAAAAGTACACCACAGGTAGGGCAAGTGCACCCCAGAATAATTGTGGATACAATATAATGCAGTAATGACCTGGAAAAACCTTTAGTCCAATGGATGCAGATGATGATCAATGTGCATAAAAACTAAAAAAACAAGGAAAAAACACATATGGTGCAGTATGTCTATGCACAGATGTGAATGGGATACGTGAAATGGTGGAACTCACATGTACTGGAGCCTGTACAATAAAGGCTCACTATGATCGCAGTGGGTCTCTTCAGGGATGACCCCGTCCCGTCTTCATACAGTTCCAGAAATTATTCACATGGGCCGTACATGAAACGAAGCAGACACAGACCATAGTACAGCATTGCAGACTACAAGATAATACAGGCCAGGTGGTCACAACACTTACGTGGTGGAGAGCCTGTGTGGATTCACTGGCTCTGTACAGGCACCTGGGTGTAGAAAGGGATACACCAAACCCTCTTCGTTATGTAGAAGTAAAAAATAGCCTCACCATCAAAAGTTAAGAAACGATTTAATAAAAGAATAAAATAAAGGAATACATCCAAAATGTGTTTCGCCGCTAACGCAGCTTCATCAGTTGGTATCCAGAAAAAGAATAAAGTTTACACAGGTCTAACAGGCAAGCTTTTATAATAACAGTCATAATGTTTACAAATTTGCAGGTGTGTTGGCAGGGCGCCCCTTCCGGTCCTCTCTGCGTTCCAACCTGGTTCAAAACACTTCCGGGGTTCCTTTCCGGAAGTGAGATAGCGCAATTCCCTATACAGGGGCGGGCGCATGCGCCGTAATGCCCGATCACCGATCTTTCTCCTCTCGCACACAGGATACTTAATGCATGCAGACGCCACCTTTGTGGAGGAAGTCTTTAGTCTTCAAATTAGATCGACAGGACTATACATCTACTCCGCAAGTCAAATCCTTGTGACAGACGTACACTCCATAAGGGCATACATGTCTCCATGAGGTACACGTTCCATATGTGGAAAAGAGAACATGTAAAAAACGGCATAAAAAAAACGGCATAAAAAAACCAGATAATGATAAATGAATAAATAATACAAGAATGAAAAAGAAAAAGAAAAAAGAGGAAAAAAAGGTACACATATACCATAAAAAAACATATTGCATGAGGTAGCTACAGAAGAAAATAATATGGATAAACCAATACATTAATACCACATGGGGCAAAAAAAGAGACCTAGCTTCATCAGACACCAAAAATTTGGCTAATGGAGATCACAGCCAGGGCAAAGGTAAAAAGAAAAACAATAATAAAACTGAAAGAAATATAACTCATAAAAAGTGACGAATTTCAAAGTCACTGTTCAGGCCAGCAGGAATCAGGGTACCGCATTCGAAAATGAACCTCATTTCTTCCTTAGCCAAAATAAGGTCCAAATCACCCCCCCTCCAACTCCTCTTAACTTTCTTAAGAATGCAGAACTCTAATCTAGACATGTGCATTCGTTTTAGTACTAAAACGATTTAGTCCGAATTTTGGGATAATTTAGTTTTCGTATGACTCAAGAGAAACAAAACTGCTCAGTACAAAAAACGAAAGAAACTAAAATAAAAAGCACTACATTTTAGTTTCAGTCCTTTTTGTGATATTACATTGATGAGTGAAGGAGACCAGCAATGAAGAGCGCAACATCGCAACATCCGAAGTTCTGCACCCTCCACATGCCAATGCAGTAGGATGTTCTATACAGAGAGGGGCATTAATTAATGCAGGAGGATGTTCTATACATTATACAGAGAGGGGTATTAATGCAGGAGGATGTTATATGCATTATACAGAGAAAGGTATAAATTGAGGAGGATGTTCTATACAGAGACGGACATTAATTAATTCAGGAGGATGTTCTATATATTATACAGAGAGGGGTATTAATTAATGCAGGTGGATGTTGTATACATTATACAGAGAGGGGTATTAATTAATGCAGGAGGATGTTCTAAACAATATACTGAGAGGAGCCTTTTTTTTTTTAGCCCTTTAAATCCAGTGGCTGTGAGCGCTGAGATCGGCTGCTTGTTAAATTATCTCTCAGTGCAATCAGGGTTATTCAGAGAGCGTGAAAAGCAGGAGAATGCCTGGAGAATGAAAAATTCTAGGTCAAAATAGCCAAACCAGAAAAATTCTCCCTTTCATCTCACTTTCCAAATCGGCTATTTTGACCTAGAATTTTTCATTCTCCAGTCATTCTCCTGCTTTTCACGCTCTCTGAATAACCGTGAATGTATCAGGCTCAGCTGTTACAGTAACTGACTGTAACAGCGCTCAGAGTTTCAGTAAAACAAGGAAATAATATTGTTCTAACCTCTTATATATAAAAATATTATTTACTCGTTTTACTGAAACTCTGAGCGCTGTGATGAGCAGCAGTCAGTTACTGTAACAGCTTTGCCTGACACGGGGCAGTATTACAATGTTGGTGCTAACTTAACCAGAGCTCTTGTAAACTGAAAACCTACATAGGCTATAATGGCTCTGGGAAGTTAACAACAGCTCTGGTTAAGTTGGCACCAACTATGTAATATGGCCCACATTGTGCTGAGAGTGAGAGATACTGTAACAAGCAGCGATCTCAGCCCTCTGAGGAGCCACTACAATAGTAATTGTATCCACTGGTTTTCGGATGAATGAAATTAGTTTTCATACTAAAGAACTGAAAACGAATTTCTTTAGCAACTAAATAAATTGCATTTTAGTACTAATCCATTAGTTCAAAAACGAAATTTTGTGCTGTGCACATGTCTACTCTAATCCCGCTGGATCGCATGCATGTATTTCCTTAAAATGCAAGGATAAACTATGTAGCTCATGCCCTTTTCTTATGTTACGAAGATGCTCCCCTATTCTGACAGATAGGGATCTAGACGTTCTACCAATATAATTGAGTCCACATGGACATGTGAGACAATATATAACATATTTGGAAGCACAATTAAGTATACCCTTAATACGTATGATCTTACCACCTATAGTCATATCATGAAATCTTTTGATCTTACAGAAGTTCTTACAACCTAAGCATTTCCCGCACTTATAGAATCCATCCCGCTTTATTTGTAGGGGGGCCAAAAACATCAAGGACATTGTAGTTAATAGTGCCTATGTCAGTAGAAGGGATAATGGAGCTCGTATTCTGGGGGTCCAGGATGGACACCGGCCAAGGTTAAGAAGCCAGCTCCTAAGAAGGTGGCCAAGTCTCCGGCTAAAGCCAAGAAGCCAGCTGCGAAGAGCCCGAAGAAAGCCAAGAAGCCCGCGGTCGCTAAAAAGGCAGCAAAGAGCCCGAAGAAAGTGAAGGCCGCCAAGCCCCAGAAGGTGGCCAAGAGCCCGGCTAAAAAGGCATCCAAACCCAAAGCTGTGAAGAGCCCAGCCAAGGGCAAGAAATCTGCCCCCAAGAAGAGATAAGCATCTGGTTGTATATTCTCAACCCCCCCAAAGGCTCTTCTAAGAGCCACCACCTACTCCTCTTCTGAGCTGGATTCACACTGGCGGTTCTTTCCTGCGCTTGTGTGGGGAGGGAATTACGAATGAATGATATGAGCGGGCCGCACGGGATGTGTGGTTTATTTTAGCGGATCGCTGAATCCAGTAGCGGTTTCCCCACCACAGAGTGTGTGGGGGTACCTTGTCCAAGTCACACCCGCTCGATGTTTAACAGTGAGCATTGACGGCAAGCAAACGCGCCTCTGTCCCGTATACGGTGCAAGAGCTGCAGCCGGTGGCGAGCCGTGGCAATTCTAAGGTGATTTCGGCCCCTGCCCGGGATATTAGCAGCCGCTGTACACTACGTTGCGTCACAATTAGGTGTTGCTACTTGGCATTGCTGGGAGGGCACTTCCTGAGCCACGCAAATCCCTTTCTGCTACGTTGAGATCTGCAATGCATTAACCCCTGCAACGATATCAACCTTTCCTCCCATTCCCCATCACTAAAACGTCATACATGACCTGAACCTTCTCTTTACAGCAAAAAACGAAGCAAATTTCTTGTGTAAACGCAGCCTGGACTTCATAGGGCATATGTGCAACAGTTTTGGAAGCAAGGCGCAGACCGTTGAAGCAGCACGTTCCCCCGATTGTGATGTCAGAATAGAGTGTGCCTGCGTCAAGACACAGAGTATGCATAGCAGAACGCAGGGACAGGCGCGGAGATTACTCGTCTTTGTGGAGGACGTGGGTGGCTCTTAGAAGAGCCTTTGTGTTGTGGGGGCAACGGAGAGCAGCCGCTCTACTTGCTCTTTGCCGGTTTGTGGCTCTCGGTTTTCTTGGGCAAAAGCACAGCCTGGATGTTGGGCAGAACGCCACCCTGAGCTATGGTGACTCCACCCAGCAGCTTGTTGAGCTCTTCGTCGTTGCGGATGGCAAGCTGCAGGTGGCAAGGGATAATACGAGTCTTCTTGTTGTCTCTGGCGGCGTTTCCAGCCAGCTCTAGAATTTCAGCGGTGAGGTACTCTAGCACGGCGGCCAGATAGACGGGAGCACTGGCTCCCACGCGCTCGGCGTAATTGCCTTTCCTGAGCAGACGATGGACTCGACCGACTGGGAATTGCAGGCCAGCCCGAGACGAGCGCGTCTTGGCCTTAGCGCGAGTTTTACCGCCCTGTTTCCCACGTCCGGACATCTTTCGCAGGCAACTAACGCTTATATCAATTCGGGTAAAGAGAATGGCTTCTCTCGTCCTCTCCCAGTCTGCTTTTAATACATGCACTGTGCTCCGTGATTGGACAGATTTAGAAAAGGCCAATGACAACCCTGCGCGAGCCACAACCAATGGCAAGCAATGGGCGTGACGGAAGGCAGAGCCACTTCATTCGCCACGTGAACACGGTCCAACGGCGATCGAGAAATCTGGAAGCCCTCATTCTCAGCTGCCTCCTATAAATAGAGTTGACTGGTAGTAAGTGTACCGTGTTAATCGTAGGCACAGAGTAGCGAGAAGAGCAATAGCAGTAGCATCGATTTTTTTTTCGATTCGATTTTTCGAATTTTTAAACTTTTCGATTCGGCTCGTTTCGACTGCTTTCTGTTTCGATTCGGTTCGGCTCGATTCGGTTTTCGGGTACATTTATTTTTCGGAATATCGACCATTTTTCGTATTTTCGGGTCACTTCACTAGGTTTCTGTATCGACTTTTCGTTATTTCGGAAATTTTCGTTTTTCGGAATTGTACATGGTTTTCGGCATATCGCCCATTTTTCGTTTTTCGGAACTTTTCGTTTTTTCGGAACGTCTGTTCTCGTTTCAAAGCTGTCTAACTCTATTCGTTTTGATGAAAACTACTATGGTTTACTTTTTTAATACTACTTTATATATTTTTTATAATAAATTTTTGGTTTGTTTTTCGGATCCGATAATTCATTCTGTCGATACGATAATTCTGGCGATTCTATCGTGTTTTTTTAATTAACCCTTTCGCTGCTGAGGCTTTTCCCACCTCTGTGCTGAGGTCATTTTTACCGGTTTTGCTCATCATGTTTAAACGTGTTTTGAAGGCTTATTTTAGTATATGACCCAGACATATTATATATCGTTCTTTCCGTCAGACTCGGCAGATTCATAATATGTCATTATTATATGTATACGTCATGACCTGTCTGTATATTATAGCAAAAAATGCAATAAAATATGATTTTTCAATAATTTACAACGTGTAAAGTGTTTTTTTTCACATTTTAACATGCGAGCAATTGCGGTTGTATTTTGTATGGGGTGCGCTTGTTAAAAAAATTAGAGATGGGGTCTCGTTACATTTTTTTTGGGGAAAATTACAAAATTTTTAACAAACGCACCGCATACAAAAATTGTAAGTGCAGCATCATTGTTCACATTATAATTGAAATGGGAACAATATTGCTGCATTAACAAACCAAAAAAAAGAAAAAAAATTGTTTATTTTTTTTTATAAATTTTTTTAAATATTTTTTTATTTTAAATTTTTTTACAAACGTTTTTCACATTCGTGTTTGGTATCGTTGGAACGGCCATGCTCTGGCCGATCCAACAATACCAAACTTTAACCCCTAGCTGTCACGGATCGGGAGATAGGGGGTTCATTTTGGAACCCCCTATCTCCACCATTGGTGGCAGCTAGGGGTTAACTCCAGGACTGGCGTCATCGTGCTATGCACGATGACGCCAGTCCTCAGGGGGAGTTTCCGGAAGCTTGGCCGACATCCGACATCCTCATGGATATGCCCCAGCACCTCGTGGATATGCCCCAGCTCCTCGTGGACATGCCCCAGCTCCTCGTGGACATGCCCTAGCTCCTCGTGGACATGCCCCAGCTCCTCGTGGACATGCCCCAGCTCCTCGTGGACATGCCCCAGCTCCTCCTGGATATGCCCCAGCTAATCGTGGATATGCCCCAGCTCCTCGTGGATATGCCCCAGCTCCTCCTGGATATGCCCCAGCACATGGAATGCCCCAGCTCCTCATGGATATGCCCCAGCTCCTCATGGATTTGCCCCAGCACATGGAATGCCCCAGCACCTCATGATAATGGCCCCAGCTCACCTCCGCCGCCTTTTTCGCTCCCACAGAGCGGCCGGCGGCGCGGAGCTTGGGCGCTCGCCAGGGGGAGCCACGTGACCAGCTGCGATTGGCTGGTGACGTGTTTCCTCCAGGCGAGCGCCGAAGCTGCATGCTTCGGACGCTCGCAGGGAGCGAAAAACGCGGCGGAGGGTGAGACACCCGCCCTTAGGGTGACGGTGTCACCCTAAAGGCGGGTGTCACCTGGTGCGGGCCGCACCCCCTGCCCCCACGTAGCGACGCCACTGGTATATACATTTAACGGCCGCATGCCCACGGACTTACTCTATCCAAACAAAGTTCAGAATGATGTGAAACATTGGGACTTTTTGGATAGATTTCGATTTTCGACTATCCAGAAGTTAAAAAAATAAAAATGGTCGAAATCTAATGCAAAAGTCCTGATGTTTCACATCGGGATGTCAGATATTAATAAGGCTTGCGCAGCGATTATTTTTTTCGGTTCGATTCGGTTCGATTTGTTCTGATGTTTAAAATTTTCGATTGTGTACTTTTTTTGGAATATCGACCATTTTTCGTATTTTCGGGTCACTTTGCTCGTTTTTTGTATCGACTTTTCGTGATTTCGGAAATTTTCTTTTTTTTCAGAACGTCTGTTCTCCTCGTTTCAAAGTGTCTAACTCTATTCGTTTTGATGTAAAGTACTATGGTTTACTTTTTTATACTTTATATATTTTTTTATAATAAATTTTTGGTTTGTTTTTCGGATCCGATAATTCATTCTGTCGATACGATAATTCTGGCGATTCTATCGTGTTTTTTTTTTTATTAAATAAAGATCCTTTTTTTCTTATGAATATACATTTCACAACTTTATTTATTTAATCACATTAAAAAAATGGTATGAAAGCCAAGGAACAAAAAAAAAAGAACAAAACGATTTAAAAAACGGTAAACTGACCCGAATGGTCTGACTTTAAAAATAAAAACCAGAACAAAAATGTTTTAAAACGGAAAAATAGTTGATCAAAATGATCTGAAATGAAAAAAAATAATAAAATAAAATGATTTAAAACAGACAAAAATATAAATTAACCCTTTCGCTGCTGAGGCATTTCACGGCTTCCCTTCACGCCTGTGTGCGGCACTGCGGTCTGCTGCTGAGCTAATTTTTAACAGTTTCGCTCCTCTTGTTTAAACGCGTTTTGAAGCCTTCTTTTATAATATGACCCAGACATGTTATATATCGTTCTTTCTGGCAGACTCGGCAGATGATTCATAATATATCATTATCATAAGTATGCGTCATGTCCTGTCTGTATATTATAACAAAAAATGCAATAAAATTAGAATTTTCAATGTTTGTTTTACAAGGTGTAAAGTGTTTTTTTCACATTTTAACATGCGAGTGTTTGCGGTTATATTTTATGAGTTGCGTTTGTTAAAAAAAATTGAAAAGGGGACTTGTTATATTTTTTTGGGTGACAATTACACTATTTTTAACAAACGCACCCCATACAAAAATCCTTAGTGCAGCATCATTGTTCACATTATAATTGAAATGGCAACAATATTGCTGCATTAACAAAACAAAACAAAAAACCTGTATTTTTTTTTATTTAACTTTTTTAAAATTTTTAACATTTTTCATGTTTGGTATTGTTGGAAAGGCCATGCTCTGGTCGATCCAAAGATACCAAACATTAACCAACTGATAGCTGACGCGGATCGGGAGATAGGGGTTCCAATGAACCCCTTATCTCCACCATTGGTCACAGTTAGGGGTTAACTCCAAAACTGACGTCATTGTGACGAGGTCTTGGGACTGTCAGCAGCTGCTGTTCCCCCACGCTGTTGTCTTCCTGCAAAGACGTGACCATGTTGGCGGGCAGCGTCTTAGCGGGCAGCGGTGGGAGAGAGAGAGCTCATAGCTGGGAGGAGGTGTTGTGTGAAGCTGCAAACAGGGACAAATAAACTAGACCTGAGCCGCACTAAGGATCTTTGGGTTGTGTCGGAGAAGACTTCACGCAGTGCTGCTATCAATATTTTTTGATAAATTCTTGGTTATACAATGAATGTGACTGTGGACAAAAATCTGTGTTGTTGTGACATCGCCTAAGCTTAACAAAAAACCAGGCCACGTCGGTAATCAAATCTCAAGGCAGTACAACAAGGTTGTGTTAGTGTGTGACATATTTTGGCCAGGCAGGAAGTATAGAATGTGCAGTCACATTCATGGCCACAAATATGTTGACAAATTTATGACAAAGGGTCCATAGAAATGTCAATACATTTATGTACATATAATTTTAACAGTGTGGAAACCAAGCAATACATATTAACTTATTAAGTAAGGAAAGAAACACACATAAACAGGAAAATAGTGAAAAAATAGAAAATTTATTTACAACATATGAACATAGGGAAAGGAACATGCCAAGGATGGCAAACTGCCCAACAAGTTACTGGCATTTGAGGAGATGTTGGAGCTGGTCCGCATCTTGGATTGCAAAGATTACGATTGCTGTAAGGGCCCTTACGGCAGGAAGAATAACACCCGCAAGGATCGTATCCTTGAAAAGCTACGCACCACCATCCTGGAGCTGTTCAGGAAGGACTGGACGAAGGACCATCTCCGAAAACGCTGGTCCGACCTCAAGGCACGCGAGCAGGAGCAGCTGAGGCACATTCTGGAGGAGGCTGCCACTGGTCTCACTGCTGCTCCAGGAGGTCTGCGGCATTGTTTATGTGCTCCCGCAGTTCCTGGAGCAGTTCCTGTAGGGTGTTGATGGAGGTAGCTGCCAGGCGAAGCTCACCGATCGCCTCCCGTCGGCGTCTGGCTTCTCCTTCTATATATCCAATAAATGAAAGAAGGAAAATACAGTAAGTAAAGCAGGTTTCTATTTTTGACTGAAAGTCTTGAAAAAATATAACAGTAGTATATACCAGTGCTGGCGGCCTCCTGAGGCTCCGACTCCTCTGACTCCTCCCCCACCACCACCGTCAGCATATCCAGTGCTATATGTAAGAAATTAAAGAAATAAAAAATACAGTAAACAACAAAACTGATTTATTTTTGAACAAAAGTCGATGCAAAATACAACAGTAAAAAAAAAAAACCTGGACTGGCGGCCTCCTGCTGCTCCGGCTGCCTCTCTCCTTCGCCCTCCTCCTGGTCCTCCTCTTCCTCCTCTTCTTCCTCTCGTGCTATACATAAAAAAATTAAATTAAAATACAGTAAACAAAAAATGTTTCTGTTTTTGACCAAAAGTCGTTGCAAAATAAAACAGTATATACCAGCGCTGGTGGACGCCCGTGGCTCCTCCTCCTCCTCCACTGGGGCACTGGTCCCCGCCCGGGCAGATTCTGCGGCCTTCTTCTTCCTGTCTTCTGCCAAATCCAAAAAATAACACGTAAATAATGCAGACTGGAAAAAATGGTATATCTATACACTATATTGCCGAAAGTATTGCGACACCCCTCCACTACCCCACTACCAGCTTGACCCACCACTACTCCCATCTCATAGTTCTAAAGTCACAAAATATTTATTTATTTCCTCTGCACATAGACATATATTACCGTTCATTTATATATTTTTTTCAGAAGTAAACATTATGTTTATTCAATATAAACTATTATTTGTGTTGTGTGCGTGCAAAACGCATTGTGCGACTGCTTTTAGTTATTTTATAGAAGGCCTCAGCCTCAGTTTCACTTTCAGTTTCTGTGAATAAAACTGTGGATATTGCAGAAACAACAACAGAAATCCACCATTTTGTTTTGAAATTTGCATCTAAAGCATTCAATGACACTGCTGCAGCAAACTGAATCGCAGCGCTGCAACAATTCAGCAGCTGCTGAGGCTGTATTGAAGGCGGCTCTGTTTGGATGCACTTACAGAAGAACTACATGTCCCATCCTATCACTTAGCAGAGACGCAGAGATTTTTATTGATGCGCAGGTGGGAACCAATATTGGGCAAGCTGAGGGTCATCTCGTATGCATCACTCAATCACAACACCCCACCCCCCAGCATACTACAGTACACACAGTGCCAAAAGAAATCCAGCATTGTAACTTCATCTACATACATCAAATGTCACAATTTTCACGAATACGTAAAATCACAAAAAAGAAGAGCAATGGCAAAAATGCAGGTATGACGAGTCGTGAAAACGCAAATCTATACACAATCACATTGCATGAAAAAAGGACTAGATAAATCAGCGTATTTCTGTGCACATTAGCACATGCAAGCACATTATTATTATTATACAGGATTTATATAGCGCCAACAGTTTGCGCAGCGCTTTACAATATAACATGACACTTACGTTTCGCTATGACGCGGCGGATGCGCCTCAGCTGCTCCTCCTCGCGTACTTTCAAATCAGACCAGCGTTTCCGGAGCTGGTCCTTCGTCCTGTCCTTCCCAAACAACTCCAAAATGGTGGTGCGTAGCTTCTCTAAGATACAATCCTTCCTGGCGTTAGACTTCCTGCGGTAAGGGCCCTTCCGGCAATCATAATCTTTGCTATCAAAGATCCGTACCAGCTCCAACATCTCTTCAAACGCCATATTGGTGGCCCGTGTCTTCCTGGGTGGTGGTTCATCATGGAGAGATGATGAGGTGCTTGTACGGCACTCCTCTCTTGCAGCGGCCATTATGATGAATAATAAAAACAATATTTTGTTCAAAAAGTTGTCAATAAAACTGGCTCAATAAAGTTACGACATCCGCGCGCGCGCGCGCATGCGCGACCCGCGGACGAATCGGATCTGACCCAAATACGAAAATTCTTATCGGATCATTGGAAACAATAAAAAAATTTACAGAATCAGCGATATAACCGATACTAGTTAAATATACTATGTCCAGACTTACCGAAATGGAACCGAAATCCCGAATGGAACTGAAATCATGAATAGAGGGAAAATAAATTTCGATTTGACACATTTCAAGTCCATTCTAAAATTCCGAAAAATTTTCGATTTGGCAAATTTTTCGTTTTTTTCGGAAAGTCTGTTCTCGTTTCAAACCAATAGATTTCGATTTGACACATTTCAAGTCCATTCGAAAATTCCGAAAAATTTTCGATTTGGCCAATTTTTTGTTTTTTCGGAAAGTCTGTCCTCGTTTAAAAGCAATAGATTTCGATTTGACACATTTCAAGTCCATTCGAAAATTCCGAAAAATTTTCGATTTGGCAAATTTTCCGTTTTTTCGGAAAGTCTGTTCTCGTTTCAAAGCAATAGATTTTGATTTGACACATTTCAAGTCCATTCGAAAATTCTGAAAATTTTTCGATTCGGCTCGGAAAACAGTTCGGATTCGACTTTTTCGGATCTAAAAAATTTCGGAATTTCGGCCGCATCGAAAGACCCGAATCGGGAAATTTCGTGAAAATTCCGAAATTCCGAAACCCGAAACGCACATCCCTAGTGACCAAGACGCAGAAGAAAGATGGCAAGAAACGTAGGAAGAGCAGGAAGGAGAGCTATGCCATATACATTTACAAGGTGCTGAAGCAGGTCCACCCTGACACCGGTGTCTCTTCCAAGGCAATGGGAATCATGAATTCCTTTGTCAATGACATCTTTGAGCGCATTGCTGGAGAGTCTTCCCGCCTTGCCCACTACAACAAGCGCTCTACCATCACCTCACGGGAGATCCAGACTGCCGTGCGGATGCTACTGCCCGGGGAGCTGGCCAAGCACGCAGTGTCCGAGGGCACTAAGGCTGTGACCAAGTACACCAGCGCAAAGTAAAATCCCGACAGACACGCTGATCTATGAACCCAAAAGGCTCTTCTAAGAGCCACCCACACTGTCTACTTCAGGCTGTGATCTACTCACATGTGTGTTGCGTGTAAGGCGGCTCTTTGAGCGTTCATCACGTCATCCCGCTCACCCGGGCTCTTGTCAGTTTAGTTCACGATTAGCTTCCTGTCACTTCCCTGGAGGCTCCTAGGTCTAGTTAAACCCTATGTGGCAGTAAGGTCCTAAGCTCCGTGCGTCTCTCTCTGAGCTGAAAGTAACTATTGAGGAAAAAGGCTTGCTCTCTCCGGGCAGTGACTGCCTATTTCTATAAAACCCACTGGAGGTTGTGGCTGCACCCGGTGTCCACGGCTATCGGAATAGTCTGAAAAAAATACAATATATGCCACAGAACATTGATTTTAATACAATAAATATGACCCACCCAGGAGATCACGATCCGATCCCAGCAGTCTAGGTCCTTTTTGAGTTGTGACTATAGCGTTGTGACTCAGGGCTGTGCTCGTCTCTGTCACTGGCGTGTCCAGGGCTGCGGTTTGGGCCTCTGGCAAAGAGGCCCGGGATAGGTAATTATCGATTATCAAGTCTAATGGGGTGTGGTCGGTGTGACGGATCCCGCTACTCGGGGTGAGTAGATCTGCCGTCAGCGCCGAGTACACCTGGAGGTCGGTAGTGTGGTAGCGAGGTGCCGCTGGTCCTCGTAGTATACCCCGAGGTTGCAGCGCTGTAGATAGGTCCTTGAAGTGTCCCGGTTCCCAAAGCCCTGTTATCCCCAATTACTAGCCGTCGCCGAGGCAGGAGTAAAGGTTCAAACAAGAGTGATTCATTTTGCAAGGGGAACACAGGTGTATTTATGAGGGAAAAAGGCATTGTTCTCCCCTGGCCCGCCCTCAGCCCTCCCGGGGTGATTTCTGCCACTGCCCCAAGCCATTGGCCAATTTCTCTTTGTTAACCAGGGGCCCCCCTACTGTGCGCAGCCCTTATCTTGGGGCTCGGCGCCAGCTCGTCTGGTGAACTTTCCGGGGCTCTGAACGAGCGGGGAACAACAGGGAAAATCACATTGGGGTACTTATAAAAATAAGGGCTAAAGAACTTTTAATAACACACAAATAAATAATCATTTGAACTGTTGTACTGCGCTACAGCGTAGTGGTGGCCGCCCCGTCACAGTCGGCAATGGAGTAGGAGGGCGTGTGATCGTAGAGGGAGCTGAAATATCTGAAAAAGGTATCCCGTATGACAGTCAGGGAGGTGTGTGTGTGTGGGGGGGGTCAGACCCGTTTTTAAGAAGTGTTTTCGTCTGCGTTCGGGGTTTAAGCAAGCGCGCTAAGGACATGTCCATTTTATTACACCTCTCATAAAACTCTCATTTAGACCTCAAGAGGGAGCGTCCCACATCGTCGAGAAATAATCTAATGAGGGCCTGTGATAGGGCAGCATATGCGTCCTGAGAGGGGGAGGCTTTATGGGCCAGTTCTAAGTCCCGCCGTGTCAGGAATGTCTTCAGGAAGGGTGGAGACCTCAGGATGCAGGAACCGATTGGTTAGATGTAGGTAGATAGTCTGGAGCGGCAATATAGTCTGAGGGCAGGCAGCTTCGGTGCATAAACGAGGAGACAGGCAAAAAGGTTCGGTACACGTGGATTCTATCAGAAGGTATTGGAGTAAGGTATATGTTAGCAAGGGGTAGGGAACTCTATACCAGAGCGTTTGTGCTTAGTGAGAGCTGGGTTTAAATAGTGTTGGGATATGGCTCCACCCCTACTCCCATTGAGCTGACCGATGATGTCATCACTGAGTGCCAGGAAGAGACAGGAGGTAAAAGGGGGTGTGGTGCGGCGTGCTCGCCCTTAGAGATGCAGGAAGCATGGTAGACAGAGGGAGTATGCTGGTGTTCGGCTCCGTGTGTCAGGCTGTAGATGCCCTGCGCTTCCCGCGGGTCCCGAGGGGAGAAGCCCCCTTCGCTGAAGGGAGTGCAGCATTGTATGGTGCCGCGACCCACACGTCCATGGCGCTGCTGTACGCCGTCGTGGCGTGGAGGTGAGTGGCCTCTAGGTCGGATACCTGACAGTACCCCCCCCGGAAGGAGCGCCCTCCGGGAGCGACCCGGACCGGGTAGATGAGGATAACGAAGGTGAAATGCCTTAAGTAATCTGGGGGCATGGATGCCAGATGCAGGTTCCCATGTCCTCTCCTCGGGACTGTAGCCTTTCCAATGGACCAGATACTCCAGGCGGCCCCGATGTCGACGGGAGGCTATAATACGGTGGACCTCATATTCCAGGTCTCCGTTGACCGTGATAGGAGGAGGAGGAGGAGGATGACGAAGTCTGGAAAAAGGATCCGGGGGACATGGTTTTAGAAGTGAGACGTGGAATACAGGGTGACATCGGTAAGTAGGGGGTAACGTAAGTCGAATAGCGGCAGGACCCACCAATGCGGCGACAGGGAATGGTCCCACATATCGCGGACCCCATTTCTTAGATGGAATCTGGAGGTTGAGATATTTAGTCGACAGCCAAACCTTTTGCCCCACCGAGTATACGGGCGCGGGTAATCGATGTCCATCTGCATGGTGTTTGTTCATGGTTTGAGTGTGTTGGAGTACTTGTCTAGCTTGTAGTAAACGATTACGTAACTCTTTGAGACGAATCTCCGTCGCTTGACAAGGGATCATGGAGGGAAGGTCAGGAAGATCCGATGGATGATAACCGTAGTTTAGGAAGAACGGGGTCTCTTGCGTGGCGTCATGCGTCTGGGAATTGTAAGCATATTCGGCTTGGCTCAGGATATCGATCCAGTCATCCTGTAGGTGGGAAAGGTAACATCGTAAATATTTCTCTAAGGTCTGATTTGTGCGTTCTGTTTGACCGTTTGTCTGTGGGTGGTAGGCTGTGGACAGGTCGACCTTTATCTTGAGAGCGCTGCAGAAGGCCTTCCAGAAACGTGAAATGAATTGGGATCCTCGATCCGATAAGATGTTTTGGGGTATGCCATGGAGGCGGAACACCTCCTTTACGAACAGATCGGCTGTTTGAGCAGCTGACGGGAGGCCCTTGTTAGGGATGAAATGTGCCATCTTGGTGAGGCGATCTACTACGACCATGATGGTATCATATCCTCTTGATGGGGGTAGCCCGACCACGAAATCGACCGACACTTGGGACCAGGGGCTCTCTGGAGTTGGGAGTGGGTGGAGCAACCCTACTGGTTTGCTGGTGCTGTTTTTGTTTCGTAGACATACATCACAGGAAGATACATATGTTTTGACATCTGTGGACCAAGAGGGCCACCAATAGTTACGTGACAGGAGTCTGTTGGTTTTTCGAATACCAGGGTGTCCTGCCAGTGGGGAGTCGTGAACCTGCTTCATTACCTCCAGGCGTAGATCTTCTGGAACAAACAGGCGATTATGATGCCTGTGATAGCCATCTGGGGATCTGGGTAATGAGGAAGGAGTAAGAAGACGTATGCGATCTAAGAGCGTTGAGGTTACAGCTAGAAAATGTTTGTCTTGTAGAATGGTACCAGAGGAGTCTTCAAGAGATTGTAGGGGTTCGTGTAGTCGTGAAAGGGCGTCTGCTTTCGTATTCTTTTTTCCGGGTCTGTAGGTTACATGAAAATTAAATCGACAAAAAAAAAGGGCCCATCGAGCCTGACGAGGTTTGAGTCTTTTAGCTGTGCGTAAATATTCAAGGTTTTTGTGATCAGTGTAAATCGTGATGGGATATAGGGTTCCTTCCAGTAAGTGCCGCCATTCATCTAGGGCATGTTTGATTGCTAGAAGTTCCCTCTCACCCACGTCATAATTCCTTTCGGCCGCTTGTAGTTTGCGTGAGAGGAATGATACGGGATGTAGTCGGTCGTCCTCCTCCTGTCTTTGGGATAAGATGGCCCCGGTGGCTGTGTTAGATGCGTCTACTTCAAGTACAAAGGATTTCTTGGGGTCTGGGATACTGAGAATTGGGGCAGAACAGAATTTATGCTTGATCTCCTGAAATGCTCTTTCCGTAACTGCGGTCCATGTAAAGATGTTGTGATGTTTTGTTAGGTCAGTTAATGGAGCGACAGTTTGTGAAAAGTCTCTTATGAATTTTCTATAATAATTCGCAAATCCAAGGAAT